>JAQQPU010026938.1:0-11144 GCA_029168905.1 Artemia sp. Kazakhstan ARC1039 | reverse complement strand
CCTCTCTCTTATATTACTACAGTAATCTCCCACCTGCCCTCTCTCTTGTATTATAGCTACACTACTCATGTGTTTAAAGCGAAGAAACAGCATAAGTTGCTTGTAGCTGAAACCATGCTAAACGTAAGCGCAACCTTATGAGCGAGTCAAGAGATAATTTTGGAAATCATACTGTGTGGTCCGACCTCTTTTTTTATTCAATTTTTTTTTATATTTAGTATGCATTTGGTGTGTTCCCCGTTTGCTCTTCTTCCTCTGTTTTCTTAAGTATTGTTTTTTTTTTCATTTATGTGAAAAAACACAGAATCTGATCAAGATAATTTAGTCTTCAGGATTATTTATTGAGAGGTATTGCCGGTGACGATGATATACTGATTGTTGAGCTAAAGCATATGAGTATGTGTGATTATTTTCGGTTGTCGTAAGTTTGGGATTATGTTCTTAGAATATCCACGTGACTACGAGGTACCTGGATATTTTAGCATTAATTAAGCAGTTTCTTCTTCTTTTGATATTATAGAATTATGTGAAACATTTCTCAGTTCAAACCAGTCTCTCTGTCTGTATTCATTTCCAGGTTATGATCTTAGTGTCAAGAATTGATTGGCGATGGGTCGTGGTGCCCTTCTTTAAGAAGAATGGGTTGAAATGGATGATCTTAGTATATGGATTGAAGGTAAGGTTGAATTTTTTTTTCAATTAGAAGGGGAAAAAGAATATAGTTAGTATAATGTATATGCCGCCCAGTGCTCACCTAGATGCTTTCGTGGGAGGAATCAGTCAGCTGATTTTGAATGTGCCGTCTGGAGCTAGTCATATTGTTATGGGTAATTTTAACTTTAACCTGCTTGACTTTTCTAGTCATAATGTTGATTTTTTTTAAAATCAAATGATCATTACCTGATTGTGAGTGTACCAACAAGAATTACTGGACAAAGCGTAACCCTAATTGATAATATTTTCGTTCGTTCTATTGATTTGAGGCTTTGTTATGCTGATATTGTGGCTTTTCCTGGTTCTGACCATTTTCCATTGGTGAGTATTATGAAGTCACACTTGCACAGACCAAATGAAAAGAAAATAAAGACACGGTTAATCAAAAAGAAAATCTTCAAAAATTTGTAAAGGAAGTTAGTGTTATCGATTTGTTTTCTGAAGAAAAATCCCCTACGAGAGCACTTGATAATCTAATATCTGTTATTTTACCCATTTATGATAGTCACATTAAGATAATGAAAGCGAAGAAACAGGAGCCCCGTAAGCCATGGATAACAAGTGAAATACTGAAAGAAAGAAAGCGAAGGATAGGGCTTTATCAAAGTTATCTAGAAGATAAAAGCGATGACTTGTATGAATTGTAAAAAAAAACAGCATAATTTAGTGAACAAATTCCGTCGGAAAGCAATGACCAAATATTACGATTGTACGTTTTCAAATAGTAAAGTAAATATGAAAGAAAAATGGAAACTGACAAAAGAAGTGACCGGTAGGAATGCTGATATTGGAGGGGATGAAGTATAACTTGAGGGGTTTGCCCTGGAAGATAAGTATGGAATTGTGAATAAGTTTGGTAATTTTCTTCTCTAATATTGGTTGTAAGCAGAAAACAGTGTAAAAGATAGATGTCAACAGGTTCAGGAAACTATCATTTGTGATTATAGAGGTGGGAGATTGGAATTAGCCTTTGAAAATCTTTGGAATCAAATTCTGCGGGGATGGACAGCTTATCTCTTCGAGCGTTTAAGGCAATAATTCATTATATTCTATCGTGTCTGCTTTTTATTATAAATTTGTCACGTGGAAAGGGCAGTTTTCCTGATCAGCTAAGAATTGCGAAAGTGATACCACTTCATAAGGATGGCCCTAAAAAGGGAATTGAGGATTGCAGACCGATTTCTATTATTCCATTGTTTTCCAAATTATTAGACAAAGTTGTTTATCAACGTTTATAGTTTCTTACAGGCTAATAGTTTAATGAGTGAGACCCAAATCGAATTTCGTCAAGGACACTCGAGGACGAATACTTTGCAACAGCTTGTGGAATCAGTAATATGGATAGAGGAAGAACCACCTTTGTGTGTATTTATAGATATTGGCAAAGCATTTGATATAGTTGATTTTGAAACGCTATTAAGTCGGATGGAATCGTTAAATATCAGTGGAAAAGTGCTTAAAGTGCTTTGAAAGCTATCTCACAGGGAGATCTCTCAAAGTAGTGTTGAGTGATGTGACCTCAGCAGCATTTCTAGTGAGGATTGGGGTACCATAAGGGTCAGTGTTAGGTCCTGTGAAGGAGCTGGTTAGAAAACCGAATCTTGCATTGGAAATGCTGGAGATTTTTACTTCATTAAGTGTATTGTATGTAAATGTGCTCAAGATATTTTTTAATGATGTTCTGAATAGTTGGTACACGGTTGGATATGTTTAGCCTCGTAAATGTATGCGGTAAGCCAGTTGAGTATTGATGATTGATGGAGAATGGATTTGTTATTATTTTTATTTATCAATTTGTATTTCTATTTGGGTTATTTCTATTTGTTTATTATTCTATATTACATTTTTATTGTTATTTGATTAAATAATTAATTTAATAGGTCAGCATTTACATGGACTTTCGCATGAAAGCAAACCCTCATAGGTTTTTCGGTACTGGTGCATTATATGGGCACTTCTAAAAAGTCAAGTTTGGTTAATGCTAATGAAATAAAATAGGATGAATATATAATAGTTTATAAACAAATTTGGGCTATATATTTGCAGATTAGGGGGGGGAGGAGAGTGGAGGGTAAGGCATAGCATACATTAAATACGTAACCTAACCTAACCTAGGTACCTTCTCCCCCCATAAACCCCAAAAAACAACAGTTTAAATATCGGAAACGCAATGAAAACCACGCTTTGCATTGCATTTCTATAATGCGGTCTGGCGGGTTTTTAACCCGTCCAGTTAAAATATGGCTTATGTTATACGGCTTACATAACCCGTTTTAACCCGGGCAATTAACCCGTCTAGCAGGTTTTTCGTGACTGGTTTACTTGTACAATGCATAAAAGTGACCATAACGCACCAGTACCGGTTTTTCTTTGGTGCAAAAGTGTTGTTTATTTTATTTCATTATTTGTGAACTTTAAAGTGAAAAGTTGAAGTTGAGAAAAATAAATAAAAATTTGAAGTTGTTTGTGTCTGTAATTCTCCTAAATAGTTTTCAGCCATGGTTATTACACTGGTGCAATTTTTTATTCGATCAGAAACCATTTGTTGAGTTTTAGGTTATTTTTCGAAATTTCCTCAAATTTGTTTTCACAAACAACTTTTATCATTAACACTAACCATAATAAAAGTAATCATATCTGAATGACCTTTCAACGGCAATTCTTCCTCACTTGTCAGTTTTTTTTAAACGTGCTTTAGATTCTAATCTTACTAGTAATAGTATATCTAATCTTACTAAAGGAATAATACTTGTATATATGTATATTTACCTGACATTTTTTTCTCTCGAAAAGGCACTATCCCTTTGTCTGAACATTGGTTTTCCCGTAGACCTATTTTTTTCGGTGTACCGGTGTACCTATCATTTTTCTTTGTCAAAAAAGAATCTAGATTGTTCGCAACCTTGAAAAATTTGTTTAGGGCCTTAATTATGAAAAACATTTTCATACGAATTACGTCACAGGAAGCATTCGCAAAGTATAACCTGACGCTGGGAAATGGAAGTCTTCTAAGAAATGACTTAAATAAAATCGAATTACCTAAATATACAAATTAATCGAAGAGGTAATTTAATCGAAGATATGGTAATTTAATCGAACGATATGGTAATTTAATCGAAAGATATGGTAATTTAATCGAAGAGGTAGTTAAAAACCACCTTGCAAGTCAAAAATAAACGATATAATGAAGGAACGTGTTATTCTCGTGCCGCTGAACAAAGAAGTTGGTAATATTAATTCTGAGATTGTCTTCTATCTATCAGGAGAATATAAATCGTAAAAAAGTCATGATTCTGTTAAGGATGAACTGAAAGTAGGTATTGAATTCAGGCCCGAATTTATTAATTCGATTGAAACTGCTGATTTGCTACCCATGAATTAAAATTAAAGAAAAATACAAAAATTATGCTAATGCGTCATCTAGATATTTTGGAGGGTATGTGCAATTGAACACGCCTCATTGTCACCGAGTTATTTAACAACGTAGTTAAAGCAAATATAATTACTGGGGAAATCGTTGAACAAGAAGTACACATTCCTCGATTTACGCTCGATTCCAGCAAAGGTGAATTGAGATGCAGAATACAAAGACATCAAATTGTGCTTCGACCAGCGTTTGCGATGCCCATGCATAAACCTCAAGGGCAAATTTTCGAATTTTCTGGCATCAACCTTCGTACACTTTTCTTTAATCACGGTATGTTGTAGGTACGATTTTCCCATGTTAAACAACAAAATAGCTATGAAAGTTCTGTTACCACCTGAAAACGAACGTCAACCGTATAACGTTGTGTGGAAAGATGCATTGAAAGTTCCTGATAACTCTCTATAAGTCTTGATCGCAACACCGACGACGGTTACCTTGACGACATCAATTTTCATGTCTCAGCCGGATAAAATAAAATTAAGTTATAGTTATTTTGAAAAAAAATATAAAAAAAAATATATTTCTTTTCACCGAGTGAAGCTTGGTCCCCTTGCACTTCACACTAACAATAGCACTATACTTAATGAATAATACTGTTAAACTCTACTAAAATAAATATTTAAACAAACAAGTGACCAAAAAGGCTTGAATATTTTTTATATTAAAAAGAGCGTTCTGACTCTAGAGAGTCTAAATAGTCATCACCTCAGATTTCATTAGATAGAAATAGAGGTAATCACAACAAAAGGATATAGCATAAAACTAAATTAACTTCAGCTTCAAATTTTAATAGCATTCAACTTCTTATCCAAAATATCTTTCAATCGTTTGGCTTGATCTTTACTAATCTGAAAATAAAAAGAAGAAATAATTAGCACTCAATATTGAACAAATTAGACTAATTTTTTGGACTGGCGAAAAACTACTTAAAGTTAAGCGAATCTGATTGGCTGTTAACATCGTATTTTATTTTTTTTTTTTATTTTACCAGACAGATTTTCCTAGGGAAACTAATCCCGCATAATGAATACGTAGGACCGTTCATAAATATATAAATAATAAGTAAATAAATATATAAAACTATTGCTTCCATTAGATACAAAGAATAAAGTTGATAACGCCGGATTAAGTAAAAATCAAATAAAAATAACAATAAAAAGAAAAGAAGATAAGATTTTCGAGGTCCACTGATATCGCAGAGGGTGTTGAATCAATATTTCAGTTGCTGGGTCTTTCTTGTAGGGGCAGGACACTAGCTCGTTATTCAGCCTTGTGGCAGCTGGAATCGAAACGCGTCCCCTTATTACCAAGCAGAACATCAACCAACCGACTAGTGCAGTGGCAATAAAAATAACAACAATAACACAACTTAACAATAAGATTTAAGGCAAGGTAACAACAACAACAATAATTTTATATTTACACATTAGGATGTCATTTAGTCCTAACTCATTATACTTACTAACTAGAAGATAAAAAAAAAACTTTATTTTGATTTCTGAATATCTTCAATGATGTTAGTAACGATTTTTTAAAGTTTTAGCAAAATTTGTGGAACAGGTGATTATTTCATTTTTTTTTCAACTAACAGTTACTATTTACCTAACAGTTACCTAACATAGATTGGCTTTAGAGCGATTCATTATTACCTCTCATGTTTATTACTTGGAACTTAAAAGCTAAAAATTTCCCCGAATGGCAGCTAACTAACTTTGAGAAGGATGGTATCGAACCTGACCTTCATTTAATCGAACATTTTTGCCAACCAAGCTGCCCATCTCTTCAGACAACTCAAATTCCGGTAAAAAAAAAGCTTTTAAACTAGCTTCTAAAATCCAAGTAAGGTCCATGAGACTTTAAGGATCTTTTAAAATCCATGAGAGGTGATAATGAAGCACTCTGATTTAATTTTTTGGGAAAATTCTTTTTGTAAAGGAATTTTCGAAAGCATACAATCTGTATGAATGTGCCAAAAGACTAGACATTCTCGCCTTTTGTGAAAAATAGCAATGCCAGGAGGAATAACCGTAAAGACAGGAATAACATTAATGGGATAACATGAATAACAGTAATGACAGGAATAACAGTAAATAAACAATAACAGTAATGACAGGAAACTTTACCAGCCCCAAAAAAAAAAAATAATAATATGGCTGTTTAAAAACAGGAGACTTTCCCTCAAAATGGTTGCGTTTCCCAAAAGCCCGCTTAATATACTTCGTTATAGCCGTTGAATCGCCATGACGGTTAAACTTGCAGAAAAGAAAAAACTAACAAAACCTCAAAACCATTACTTCTTGTGCAATATTGCAGCTGTATGAACAGGATACGGCGTATCAAAACTTTAGGCCATATAATAAAGTTCCAGCCCAAGGTGTTTCCAATTTTAGGACCTAGGCTTGAAGACGCGAAAAAATAATTTTGATGGGAAAATCTTGATATTCAAAGTACTTCTGCAAGAGGAAAAAGAAGTAAATACGTAAATACGGCAAATCTTTGATTAAATAAAATTTTTTAGACAAATTCATAGGCCCTAATTTTAAAAAGCTTTTATTTATTTTATTTTTTAGCATTACAGGTTCGTAGGCTGGAAATATCCATAAAATTGTAAGTGAAAAATTCACTAAGGTAAACTAAACCCCAAGCTAAAGTATAAGTGGAGATCATTCCCTGAGGCACATCAATGGGAGAATTGGTCAATGTCCCCTAGACTTAGAAAATATATTTTTGGTATTTTTGCAATAAAATCGAAAAAAAAACAAATGCTCCCCTCCTCCCAGATTTAATTGTTTTGTTTGGCTTTAGGCTTATTTTTCAAAACTGTTACAGCATTTCAACTCCATTAGGCAAGAAACTTGAGTAAAAAAAAAAAGAAGCAGTATCTTACTTGAGAACAGAAATTATTGAATACTAAATAAAATATATCATCACAGTCCTCGGGTAGCGAGCCAATATTCAAATTCCTTATTAAATCATCCGTCGAAGCAAGTATAAAAATACAAGTAATGTACCAAAGTGATTTTCTGGCAAATAAACTTTCTGCGCCAAGAGTAACCCAATTGGAGATTTTTTCTGCTTGCCCACTTACCCTGGCATAAGAAAATACCTAAAAAGAAAAACAAAAACGTATTTGTTTTTACTTTAATTAGTGACTTTGCAAATACCAAGATTTATCTAGTCCTCATTTGAACATATCAGATTGAGTTTTTAGAGATTTCGAATAAGATATACCCACCAGAGTTAAATCCGGAACCCAACAATGGGAAAGGCAATTATAACCATTTTCTAGATTTAGATATTAATGTTACACCTAATAATATATTAGTTTTTAAAATATATAATAAAACCGATGATTTTAATTTTGAAATAGTTAATTTCCCGTTTCCTAAAAGTAATATTAATTAAAGTATAACATATTCATCGTATTTTTCCCAACTATTTAGATATGCGAGAAGTTGTATTAAATACATTGATTTTAATTCTTAAACCACATTGGCCTGACATCACATAAAGAAAGAAAAACGAGCAAGAAACGAAACGAAAAACCAAAAAACCAAAGAAAAAACCAAAAACTTAAAAGATGAATAAAATTTAATAAAAGCCAAAAATTAAAAGAATTAAAACCAAATACCTAACAACCATAAAAGCGAGTTATTCGCCAATATCCGCGATTTCCACAAAATCCAAAAATTATGAACTACGATCAACGGATACTAGCGAACAACTGAGAAAGAAAAGAAAACAATTCATTCACTCAAAAACAAAACGGACCAGCAATTAAATAATGCAAGAAATGCATTAATTAAAATCCGAAATCAGATGACATGGTTCTCCAACTTATCCAACTATAGAAACCCCATTTTTGCTCGTTTTTCTTTCTTTATGTGACATTGATTTTAAAAGTAGAAGTCAAACACTTAGCCATAAGTTAATTGTAAGAGAATTTTCCGCTAAAAAAAAAACTTGCTTGGCAATTCAAAAGACTTAGTTTTCAATATAATCAACTTTTAAATAAGTATAATAAAAATTATCAAGGCATTTTGAACGATATTTTGAGGTAGCTTGTTGGATGTATTTTTTATCTTCCCTTTATATTTTTTTTAATTTAGAGTTGGTTTCGACACAAGCAATTAGTTTCTTAGAAGTTGGGCTTGAAAGTGAATGAGTTTTGGTAGACAGTTGTGGTTATGCAATGATGGGAGGTAAACTGGCTGAATTGTTATTCTTTCAGAGTTGGGTAGTTTTTACTTTGAATCAGTTCTAGGTGAACGGTGGTGCAGGAAGCTTTGAAATTTTTTTGGGTGTATTTTTGTATTTTTGGGTATTGTATTATTCGTAGATATTCCACAGGTGACACTACATAGGGGCATGCCATATGGTTCTATGACAGGCGTGCTCATTTCCCTGAGTAGGAAATTTTAAGCGCCGAAACCTGTATAGGCAAGTGAGTTTTCCTCTGGGGAGCCTTGATATGTGATGATTACTTGGGGAATATTAAATTTTGTAGACTTAAGGTGCTATGGCTTGGTTTTGGGACAATGATTTACACTTATTAATGCTGAATTTGCTCTATTCTGGACTTGATTTTTGGATATTGGGTTGGATGTACTGTTTTGTCCTAGGTGATTCGATGGATGAGTAAGGTCTAAACTTTGTTCAAGTGCTCATTTATCTCAGTTACTAAAATAGGATTTTTTTTTTTTTTTTTTTACCAAGTTATACACTATAATGATATTAACCCCCGGAAACTCAGCAATTCAAAATTTTATTTCACTGTAAGTTTTTTATCTTTTAACACTATAAATAAAAAGGAATTATAACATAATTTTTTATTTCTAGGAAAATCAGCAATTCAAAATTTTGTTTCGCTGTAATCTTTTTTATTTTGAATATCATAAATATAAACAAATATTATACTATAATTTAATTTCAGTTTCATTTGTTGGGTTTCAATTATTCTCTAATAGTAGTGTCTTGTCATTTTGAGTTTGGATTATTATAGGAATTTATTTCAGCTGGTCTTAGGTTTAATATGGCTTTTTACCTTTTATTTGGAAAACTTCTTTTTCGGAAAATGTTTCAACTTAACTTCCATCACCCGTTACTGAGGTATTACAGGTAGGCCCTTTTGATAACCGGGATTAACACAGTGGATTTTGATCAACTTCGACAATCCCCTCAATATTCTCTAAAAGTTTCCACTTTATACCCTTAAATGTCCTGAGATATTGCACTTATTGCACGGGCCATTTTGACAAGTTGGATTTACATAGTGTCGTTTCATTTAGTTCAATATTTTCTGAAAGATTCAACTATATACCATTAGCCTATCCTGAGATATTGCCAATACGCTCATTTGACAATTGGGATGAACATAATTGTATTTTGCTTAAGTTCAATATCCCCCTCAACTTTCTTCGAAAATTTCAACTTAATATCCTTAACTATTCCTAAGATTTTGCCATTTTTACAACCAGAATGCCGATAGTGTCTTTTGATTTAGTTTAACATCCGACATTTTCTAAGAGTTTCAAGTTAATAGCTGTTCCTAACATATTGCAGCTACGCCAATTAACAACTTGATGGTCTTATCTAACTGTTCTCGAAATATTGAATATAAACCGTTTTGACAACTTTGATGCATATAGTGCATTTTGATACTGTTTAACATCACCATTAGCACTCCATGAAAATTTCAACTTAGTACTCATAGCCACTCATGAGGTACTCCCAGATACGCCCTTTTGACAGCTTAGGTACACCCAGTGTCTTTTGATTTAGGACAACATCCTCCTTATTTTTCACTGAAATTTTCAACTAAACAGATTTGGCCATTCGTAAGATAAGCCCTTTCAGCAACTTGATAAGCCCTGTAGATAAGCCCTTTCAGCAACTTGAATGCATTATAACATTTTGACAAGCAGGATGTAGTTAAATTATTTAGATTTAGTTTAGTAATTATAGTTGTAATAGTAGAAATTGCAATACTAATAGTAGTAGTTAAAGTTGCAAGCAGTATCAGTTGAAGTCAAGAGTTCTCCCTGTCGTATTCGTAGTCATAACTAGTTGTAGTATTAGGTAGTCATAGTTGCAAATCGTCACGGTGGCAAGTTCTCAGAGTCACAAATAGTTGCAGTTGTAAGAAGTCGGAGTTGCAAATACTCACACTCACAATTAAAAGTAGCCTTAGTAGCAGTCACAGTAACAAGTAGTTGTATTCGCTAATATTCACAGTCACAAACAGTAATAGTCGAAAATACTAAAAGTTGCAAGTAGTCAAACTATCAGATAAAATTATTCACTGTCGCAATCACAAGTAGTGGCAGTAGCCATCGCAAGTGGTCGCAGCCACAAGTACTCACACTTCCAAGTTGTCCCAAGTAGTCGAAGTCGTAGTTGCAAATAGTTACCGTCACAAGTAGTTACAGCTCCAGTCTTAGTAGTACTAGCAGCAGTGGTCATATACGATTCGAGCTAATAAACTTAGCCACTCCTAAGATATTGCAGATATGCCCTTCTAATAACATGGATGCACATAGTGTCTTTTGACTTAGTTTAAAATCCCTTTTAAAACTCCCTGAAGTGTTTGATAAGTGAATTATAAGTGTTATAATATCAGTGTTAAGGGGGGCATCAAAAACGGCAAGAGGAGAGGATTGTTGCCCTACAATCCCACTTCAACATTCCCTTTAAAATTCACTGGAAGTTTTCAACTTAATACCCCTAGTCGTTCGTTAGATATTGATGTTGCACCCTTTTGACAAACATTCTGCACAAAGTGTGTTTGATTTTGTTCAACACACCACTCAAAACTTTCTGAAAGTTTCACCTTAATACCCTATGCCTTTTTAGAGACTCAGGATAAAACATGCCCCCTTTCCCAATAACCAGCATTATTTAAAAACAATAGGCCACTTGCATAGCTTACAAAGTTTGCCTTGGGGGCTGTGGAGGGTTACGTCATAGTTTTTGACCTTTAGACTATTTTGAACATAAATGGCCA
>JAQQPU010026935.1:0-11262 GCA_029168905.1 Artemia sp. Kazakhstan ARC1039 | reverse complement strand
ATTTCTTTAAAAATAGTTAGATAATGTGTAAACTTAATTTTGTCGCAGTTATAGCATAGAACTGTATACATTGCCTCCTAATATTACTAATATTTACCAGCAGGAAAGTTTCAATAAAAAAATTTCAAGTTAGAAATTTTGTATCCTTGACTAAAAGGACATTCCAGTCAGTTGTACCAAATCCCCGAAACTTACAAAGGGGGAGAACTTTTTTGTTGTTTTTTTTTATGAAGTTCCAAAAATCATTTCAAAGTCTTGGGGCTGGGCATTTCGAATCTTTTAAACTTTTTTGTACTTAAAATACAAAATAAGTAGTTTTCAGAATCGAGAAGGCAGTGGTACTGTTTCCCTTGCATCTCTATTTCTATTTGGCCTCCAAATGGAGATCTCCATTTGATCTCCCCTTTGCAGCACCATTTGGTGCCACCGGCTTCAGTAGAACCTTCATACAAATTCGGTAATATACATGCTAATCAAAGACAAAGAAATTTTATTTCTAGCAAAGTAAAGCAAAATCAAGACCTAGAACTACTCAAAAGATTAAAACAACTGAAGCTCCGTTTCAATTCTTTATTTTTGTGAACAAAATGTGTAATGCTTGTCAATTAGGATGATTTATTTGGCCCAGGCTACCTATAATACGAAACACAAAATAAGAAAGAAAAGCAAAGTAAGCAAAGCAAAGCACATAACACTTGCATTAACAGCATTAGCACCTAGAACTAACACTTGCAAGCACATAACAGAAAGCACATAACACTTGCATTAACAGCATTAGTACTTGCAAGGGAGGTAAGCACATCACACCATAAGAATGCTGCATCTCTCTTCTTATCACTGAAAAACTAACAAAAGTCTTTCTTACTCTCACATCTCCTCTTAAATAACTTTTTTTTCTTTTTTTCATCTAAATTTTTTTTATCTATATTTTCTTATCTCATCTACCTTTTTTTGTCATTTACTTTTTTTTAATTTTTTTTTTAATCACTCATACAGCCTGTAGGCTACAGGTTCAGTTTCAGATGTTTCCTTACAAGTCGGCCGTACCTCGTGCGGGCTGTCGTTTGGGTCTCGCTAGCTTGTTGAGACGGCATTGCAGTGGTTCTCTGGCTCTGGCATTGCTAGGGTTTTGATTCCTATCCAGGATTGGCAACGGGGATATAGAATGGTCCGCCTGTGATGGAGAGGGTGGGGACTTGGCAGTCATATCTGGCAGTTGGCCTCGTGACACCCTTCGTGGACCAAAATCGTGTCTTTCAGGATTTTGTGTGGGCAAGGTGGTAGGTGTTTACGGTTCCTTCACAGAATCGCACGTTCATTTGTCTGCACTTGGAATGATCGCGGCTGTTTGGCATGAGTAAGCACAAGGGCTGGCTTAAACGGTCCGGCTGTTACTTTCTGAACATGGATCGCCTCGCCGTGGTGAAGCTGCTTTAAAGCCTTGGCTGATTCGTCATGTTGAATTTTTTGGCGTTTTTGCATTTCAGTTCTTTGCTGGGTGAACTTCTCAGTCGGGACGACCTTTTTCTTTAAGTGATATGTGGTGCATGGTAGCATGGATCTTAGTTGGCGGGACATAAGAAGCTGAGTAGGAGATGCAAATCCATCGGCTGGTGTTTTTCGGTATTCAAGTAGACCTAGGAAGGGGTCTTCTCTGTTTTCCGTTGCCTTGGTCATGAGATTTTTTATAACCTGCACAGTCTCGACTAGTCCATTGGATTTGGTTTACCCGGGGCTGGATGTGATCAGTGATATACTCCAGGATTTGTCAAAGCTGAGGAATTTTCTGGAGGTAAACGGAGGTCTATTGTCAGACATTTTCTACGATGGCATGCCATACCGGGCAAAGGGGGTCTTAAATTCGTTATGACTGCGTTGGAAGATGTCGTAGTATGTCTGTCGACTTTGAAGAAACGGCTGTGATAGTCGACGGTGGCTAGGAAGTAGGAGCCATTCCGTTCAAACAGATCTGTTGCTATCTTTTGCCAAGGGTGTGTTTCTATGCTGTGGTTGATCATTGATTCGATCAAGCTGTTTGGCATGTGCTTGGTGCACGTTTTCCATTTTACTATATACGGTTCAATGTCTGTGCTGAGGCCTGGCCAGTACACTAGCATCCTTACTCGCTGTTTGGTTTTCTCGGTTCCAAGGTGGGCTGTTTATAACTGCTGGAGTCTGGCTAACTGTAGGTACTTGGGAATGATGAGTTTTTGTTCCTTCAGAAGAATGCATAGGGTGAAGGACAATTCGTGCTGGACGTTGCAGTTGGTTAGGATGTTGGTTGGGCAGTCTTTTTTAGTACTCAGCCAACCCTCTTGAATTGTTTTTGACTAGGGTCCTCAAGGTTTCAGCTTGTACCTTTTCCGTCTGTATGTGCTCAAGCTTCGGATCAATGGATGATGGCTTTTGTACTACATGGTGTACATAGATATCCGGATCTTCTTCTAGTTTTGGACCTGTATCGCTAAGATGGAGGCGTGAGAGAGTGTCAGTAACTGGGATTTTGGATCCTGGTCGGAACCTCAGGCTCAGGTCTTAAGGCTGGAGCTGAAGCATTAAAAGTTGCACTCGTGGTGGGGCTTTGTGAATCGGATTTGCTGAAAAGGTTTTGAATGGGCAGTGGTCAGTCGTGACATCAACATGGCGACCATACGCATAATGGTGGAAATGTTTACAGCTGTACACGATGGCGTATAGCTCTTTTTCGAGTTGGGAATTCTTCTGCTGTGTCTTAATGAGCGATCTTGACGCATATGCTGTGATATGCCCTTCAGAAACAAGCTGGGTGCCAAGTCCATGGCTATAGGCGTCAACAATGAGCTCAACATTCTTGCTCCGATGGTTGAAAAAAGGGGTGTTTGACACAATAGAGCTTTTATGGTCTACGAGTGTTTGCTTATGTTCTTCAGACTAGATGATTGGTTCTGCTTTGGTAAGGTCACTGAGTGGTTCATTTTCTGTGGATAGACTTGATATGTATTTGGTAAGACAGTTGATTATTCCAAGGAGGGTTAGGAGTCCTTTTCGACATGATGGGTTTGGCATTTGGTTTATGGTGCGAATTTTATGGGATCTGGTTGCATCCCCCTGGAGCTGATTATGTGTCCAGAATAGCTGACCCTGGATGCCGAGAACTGGCACTTATCTTCATTGAAACGGATATCCTTAGCTAGGGCACGTTTGAGTATCACTGCTAGGCGTTCATCGTGCTCTTTTTGCGTCGTGCCATACACGATCATCTCATCAATGATGATGAAGATGCCTTCCAGGCCTTCAAAGGCATCTTCCATCCTCCTCTGAAATTCATCTTGCGCTGAGATGATTCCGAATGGCGCTCACTTGAACCGATATCTCTTTTATTTCGTGCTGAAGGTCATAAGGTAAGATGAATCTTCAGATTTCGGGATTAACCAGTAACCAGAACGGGCATCAAGTTTTGTAGATAATGTTGCTCCGTATAGCTTGGAGTTGACGTTGTCTACAGTAGTTGTGGGATAGTGGGGCTGCTTGATGGACTAGTTGAGGTCTACTGGGTCTATGCACAGTCTTATGGACCCATCTTCTTTCTCAACCATAACCATCTAGTTTACCCACTTTGTTGGACTAATAACCGTTTGATAATCCCTAGGTCTTCTAGGTGGCTGAATTCCTGCTTGATTTTATTTTGCATGGCTGCAGGTACTCACCTAGCTGGGAAGACAGTTGGGGTGGCATTGTCCTTCAGGTATATGTTGCATTCTCCGTCTAGTTTCCCAATTCCTTTACATACCTCTTTGTGCTTTTCTTTCAAGAATGATACCCTTGAAGATGCTGAGGCTATGTTTAGGACCAGCTTAATCAGGTCCTAGTTGATGCTTGAACGGTACCCTATGCTGGGGGAAGCTGATGTCTCTACTACATAAAACTGTTGGCTGCTGCTGGTGTCAACTTTTTAGCTGCATTATAACTCGCAGACTCGCGATACGGGGATCGTTGCTCCACAGTAGCTGGTAAGGTGCTGGCTTGTGAGTTTCTTGGTCGGCTTCGGGATAATGAGGTCGAAGTTCTTCTTTGGAATAAAATTGACCTGGGCACCTGTGTCGATTTTGAATTGAACAGGAACGGTATCACTGCTTCGTCTTTGTTTTCGCTTTGTTTAATGGAATACAGGAAAACGGTTTCATCACCAAGGTCACCTTCAGCAGTTTCTTCTTCCATTGTGTTTACTGTCTTGCTTCGACAAACTTGTGCTAAATGGTTGAACTTTTTTCATATGGAGCATGACTTGCCCTTTGCTAGGCAGTCATGGGAGAGGGTAATAAGTTCCACCACAGACATAGCATGGTCTGCT
This sequence comes from Artemia sp. Kazakhstan ARC1039, assembly GCA_029168905.1. Lineage (NCBI taxonomy): Eukaryota > Metazoa > Arthropoda > Branchiopoda > Anostraca > Artemiidae > Artemia > Artemia sp. Kazakhstan ARC1039. The sequence goes on along the minus strand of JAQQPU010026935.1, from coordinate 6,932 downwards.
CTTTGAACTGCTTGCTTCCTGTTTATTTCAACTGCTGCTCCGGTTTGGGTAACGTGCTATGGCATCCATCTCTTGTTTCATGGACTTAGTCCCAAGGAATATTTTAAGCTGTGCACAGGTCTCTTCGTGGGTTCTGCATATAATGTTTTTTTTAAGCGTAAGTTCATCACCTTCAGCCACGAGTTTCTCGCGCACGTTTTGGCTTAGTATTCCACACGCTATTCGATCACGGACCATTTCGTTTGGGTCAGAGTAGGAACATGGTTTCACTAATGTCTTGATATCAGTTATATATTTATCTACAGTCTCTCCCTCGGTTTGGTCTCACTTTTGGAAAAGGTATCGTGTGAAAAATGTATTCTTCTGTGGTGACGCATACGTCTTAAATTTCTCAAGATATCGTTTAATTTTGTTTCGTTCCTTGGTTGCGATGGTGAAGGTGCTGAAAATTTCGCGTCCTTTCGATCCAGTCCAGATAAGTAGGTAGGCACAGAGAGCTTTCTCTGGTTTGTCTCCCAGTGGGCCTGCAAACATCAGTTGGGCATGCTCTCGGAAACGGTCCCATTCTTCTGCTAGGGAGCTGGCTTCCCGGTTGATGAATGGCTGTAGGGCATCCATAAGATCTCACTTCTGTCACTTCTGTCATGTAATGCTTGTCAATCAGAATGGTTTATTTAACCCAGACTACCTATAATATAAAATACACAATAAGCAAGCAAAGCAAAGCACATAACACTTGCATTAACAGCATTAGTACTTGTTAGGAGGGAAAGGACATCATACCATAAGAATGCTGCAACATGTATTATTCTTTAAAGGAGTTATAATTTCAGTGGAATAAAAATTTCATATTTTCCAAGCTTGGAAATAATAGAAGTTTTACCCCAATTTCAAATCATGAAATGATGCCAAAATTTGTTTAGATAATTATTCAGCTGAAGCTATTGCAGCAAGAATCGCATGCCAATCACTTCTTTCCTATATTTCGAGAAATACTTTTGTTTTTGGTATTTTAATTGAAAAACGATTTCTTGTTATTTTCAATGCAAAATTGGGAAAAACAGCAACAAACTGACCTTCCACCTCTGAAAAATTTGATTTACTCCATCCTTTCAAGGAATTAACAATACTGTCTAGCTTCATTATGAGGGGCATTGCTACATAAGTAAAGAGCCAGGTTTTTTTTCCTGGTCTTTTTATGCAAAAGGGGTGGTCATAATAACTTTGGTGGAGGGTTATTTGATTGAAATTTGAAATTCCTAGCGCTCCCTTTAACATTCAAAAGTGATTGGTGGGTAACCAGCCCCACTCCCGTGCCCATTTTTGCTTCTTCAACCAATTGTTTGTTCTGGCCTCTCCTACGACGGGGCAAAGTCTTGCATCTAGAATAGATGGAATCATGGAAGAGCTGCTGAAGACATCCTTTAGAGCTTGCATAACTGTTTGGACTACCCTCTTATTGGTCGTCTTGAATAACGAAACAGTCCAAAAGATTGCACCATGAGCATACTGGTCAAACTCTTCAAAAAGGGCGATGCAATAATCTGTGACAACTTGAGTCATCAACTTTGTACCTTGAAGGTGTTACTCTCATTATATTTCATTCATATTATTTTATTTTCATTCTTATACTAATAGTTGAAGAGTCAAGGGAATGGGACAAAAAAAAAACATACATGCTTCATTGATTTTGAAGAGGTATTCGATTCCGTTGATAGAAATATTTTATGGAAGAATATAAATTTATCAACATTATCATTTTATTTATAATCCATCACAAAAATCTGGATAGAGCCAGAAAAAGACAGAGTAAAAATAAAAGAAACAAAAAAAAGAAGCAAAACAAAACACACACAACTACAAACAAGGGATAAACAGAAATGACCAAAAATGTGAAGACTTCTGAGATTCAGTAGAGAAATCATAAATGCGCTTCTCAATACCCCAGATGGGTTTACAAAATGATATTTTCTTTGCAGAAAAGAGTTACTTGCCCAAGTTGAAAATTCCATTAAATACTTTGGAAATTAAGAATAAAGGCGATAAACTTGCTTTCTGTTACCACAATTAAAAAAAGACCAAACAGGAGCAAGGACAAGTAAGTGAGGAACCGTTAAGCTGTTATATACTGAGAACGGTAAGCTCTGCTCATATACGACACGTTTGAAGCCAGGGAGGCATACGTAGGCCGGATCTTACTAGCATACTTTTCAATTGCCTGGTTTACAGTTTCTTTCAGGTTTGCTCCAATAGGCATGTAAAACCGCTAGCTAAAGGAATCTAAGAGCCTGATAGACTTATTGAATTCCTATTCTTTTTATAGTTAAATGGTAAAACAAAGGTATTATCAGTATTAAAGCTCAAACCAATGTGTTCGTACTTATCTTGGAGAAGCTCAAAAGTTGAAGAGTTTCCATGGAAAGTGCAGGAAAAGTTCAAGGGATCCGTAAACGTAACTAACGAAAGATCAACTCTCAGTTAAGATCAATGTACAGTTCAACTTATCATGAGCCCGGGTAACACAATTATTAAACAAAAGCTCCTTGGCGTCCACCTTTCTAAATCAGAAATAGTTGACTACCATCTTTAATTCCAGCCATCAGATTTCTATACATGTATCTTAAACAAGTAATTATCGCAGCATCAGTACCTTTCAAATGGGCCTCAAGCAAAACCTGCGAAAATATATAAGATTTAAAGGCTCTTGTAAAATCGAGTGCACAGAAGACTAAGAAATCACCTCTTTCTCCCCATCTTTCAACACATTTATAAGCAGAAAGAGAGCTTGCTCTCTACCTAAGTCTCGCTGGTACCCAAACTGACGAGAAGGGGCGGAGCAATTTTTTTCAATGTCTTTTGTCAAAAATGACTTAAAGAGCTTGATAGTAGTACATGAAACGGTAATGGGGTGATAAGAACTGCACAGAGAAGCGTCCTTTTTGCCTTTTTTAAGGATGGGAGGTATTTTTCCGACGCAAAATTGCAAAGGGACTATACCACAGACAAGGATCATCTGAAACAGTAGTGCTAAATGTTGCTCGACTAAAGAGCCTGAAAGTTGCAGGTACCTAGCTGAAATAGAACCAACACCAGACGAAAATTTTTTATTTAATTTCGGAATCAAATAGTGAACAGCACTTGGCGACACAAACAGGAAAGATTTCGTCTTATTTGAAAGAAGAAGGTCAAGCTGTTTTTCAAAAACTCCTCCATGCTTTGGTTGGGAGTACTGAACTCCCTCGCAAAATTTTCAATCCACTTCTTTTCAGCCAGACTAGCACTTTGGGCTTTAGTAGGCTTGATAAGCTTCCAGAGTTTGGAGGGGTCTTCAGCAATATGGACTATATTTTTTTGGATCAGCGTTGACTTACGGTTTTTCAGTTTCTTGTTAAATTTTCAGTTCTTACATAGCATCAAGTCATTTAGCAGGCCATCTCTCGGACAGCCACAGTCGTTCTCAACAGGAAGCCATAGCTTTGGCAAATTATAAGTATTCACTATATCTCTGTTTTTTTGTTTTTTTTACCAATCTTCTAGCTGAGACTTTTTACGTACACGTCGAATAGGAACGACACATGTTTCAGCACATTTCAACGAGTGATTAATTTGTGCCAAGTAGGAAGTGAGCTCAATTGAGATGTTCTTTTCACTTTGTTGCAGCACAGCACTATTGCATAAAAGACTGAAAGTCACTTTGATTTTGCTCAGCATCTCGTCAATGACTTTACTGAAAGACTTACTTGACACATTTTTCCGATCTCGGTAGGAAAACCAATTTGATTCTTTATTTTGAGCCATAGGTGGGGAGGAGTAAATGCCAGTAGAGATAGGAAGGTGGTCAGAATAGAATCCTTCTTTTAAAACTTTGACCTCGTGACAGCCGAACAAAGCATCAACACGATCTAAGTTAGAAGTTGAGGAAAGTGGCCTAATGTATGAAAAGTTGTCACTCGTAGGTCATAAACAATAGTCAGGAGGAACACAGCCCCGAAAAATTTGTGATGGGGGAGACATTTTGTTAGTTATATCTACATTAAAATCTCCGCTGATGATACCAGGTTTAGAGGCAACTGTTTTAAGAAACCTGCCTAGAAGCTTGCAGGCAGACGCAAACCGTGAATCAGACTGTTCGTTCTTGTAATTTGTAGGCAGATAAACATAATTACTACATGATTTTCAAGCATAGCGGCAATAAAGCAATCAGTCTCTCCTAATGCCTTGCAAGGGAATCGGGAAAGGATAGCAAGACAGCCAGATGGTCTGCCTCTCGATCCGACAATTGCACTAAGAAAGAGGAGATTAAAATTAGAAAATAGTGGTTATAGGCTTTGGCGGTCTTCCGATAAGAAAGCTCTTGAATCAGAACTAGGTCATGAGACTGCAATGTCTGTGAAACAATTGGGATTTAATTGGAAACTTTTCCATTAATGTTCCACGACAAAATACGGCATCTGAATCTTATTTTGAACTAAATTTACCTTTCAGCAGAGACTGTGCAATACGGCATTTGTAACTGTAACATGGATGGTTGTCTTATTTACAAAGAGCACATTTTGTCAGTTTCTGGCAAGGGGCTGTTTTAGAACTTCCGTGACCTTTTTCTCCACAGACGGAACAACAAATTTCGTTTATACATGTACGTGAAGTATGTCCGTATAATTGGCACTTATAAAATCGAAGGGGTAGAAACAAAAACTCTTGAATGGGGAATCGTTCGAAACCGATCACTAATGGGAACTTCATTGCTCGTAATAAATCTTCTTTTGTTTCAAATCTCAGCCTGAAAGATCTGGTAGAGCCACTTTGCTTTGCTTCACTACAGGCACAAAAGACTTGACGTCATCAGAGGTCAGATCGTTTGGGACACGTTTATTTATTCCAAAGTGAGAAGGACATTTAACCTTAGCGCTAATAGTGCTGTAAGAACTACGAAGCACATTCTCTATTGCATGAGCATCATATTTGGATGCAGTGATAATTTTCCAGTCAACTCAGGTGCACTTTAGCTCAACAATTTTTTAGCTAACGTTACCACATGCTTGTTCTAGGAATTTCTTTTTTGATTCCGGGTTGGCTAGGCTACTTGTTACATTTTTGACAATCACGGCAAAAGATGGTTTGGAGACATATTCAGAAAGGATTTCAGCAGTTACAAGTTTACTGTTCGATAAGTTTTGTTCCATCAAAATGTCTAATTTGTTATACATTTCCGTAATTTTGCGTGTAACAATAAATGAACTTTTGCCTGGGATCGAGGGGAATTCTTCAGGCCCAAAACTAAGGAAAGTAGGCAGAGTAACCTTGTCGTCATCACAAGTCTGTAACAGTTTTACCATTTCCAAAACTTTGCCACTCATAGCAACCTTTGTGGACATTCGAGCAAGACAATTCGTTTCAGCCTATAAGATCTCTTTTGCTTTCATAATGTCTTTTTTTTTCGAAAAACTTGGCTGCTGTCTACGTAACTTCATCACGGCTTTTTACTATCGCAGCGTAATTGCCTATAAATATCGAATAGTCCTAATTATAATCTCACTTGCTTGATCTTGACCTATATCATATTGGTCATTGCTATGAAAATATCAATCAGAAAGTCCACAGTCCTGAGGGAATTCTCACTCAAGTTGCACAGCTTATTCAAATTATAATCCTTTGATCACTGAATTAGTGATTTTCAAAATATTGACTGTAGGTCAAGAAGAGATTATAATCCTTTACCAATTATTAACGATCGGTTAAATCCAAAATGAGATCTTAAGTCCATGAACTCTGAATTATCATCTATTAAAAACTACTCGCACTCTGTAAGGACAGTGAATGTTGTGTGCCCACAGATAATAAGGATACGCCTTTCTTCAAGATTGAAACTCTTACTCATTCCTTTTTACAACGAGATAACTTAAGCCATCTAAATTTTGTGTTTTATGTAATTTGGCTCTATTCTTAGATATTTTGAACTGTCGATTAAAAACAAATATTTTCGGTTTGTTTTAATAAAAACCTTAGCAATAAAAAGAAATTGGGAAATGAAATTCCAGAGGTCAAAACTAAACAATCAACACAAAAATTATCGCAAAAATCACAAGACTAGCCTTAAGTTTAAAACATTTAAAAAAAGTTTAAACATAAACACAAAACAGAAATAAATATAAACGTAGACATAAGCACATACATAAAATCTAGACATAGACAAAAAAATACAGATAAACATAGACATAAAAACATAAAAAATTTTAAACATAGACCTAAAACACTTTTGATAAATTTGAGAAAGTTATAGGACTTCATCGACAGCCCTCCATATATTAATATTCTCTACATGTGTCTCATATGTTTTATTTAGTGATCCCTCAGTCAGTTTGAATTAATACCCTTTAATTTTCAGAATTCATAGAAGTATATGCATCCACTAGAGACTTCGAAGTAACGAAAAACTCATTCTTACAATTTGAACTTCTAGTAGAGGAGTCACGAGCTGAATTTTGCACTCTGCGCCTTGACTCATCGGCAGATTTTGGAAAGTCATGGAATATTTTGAGAAAAGCTTGTGTTCCAAGCAACACAATGTGTTCAGATTATGATCTAGAATCAACATACCTTTCAGCAGAGTTTTCCGATTGGAGGAAAATAACCTTGCCAATACGCAGAACTAATGCTGGATCTAAGATACGCTTTCGAATTGTGGGATCCTCCTCTCACTGCTCTTTTCTGATAAGACACATGACTATCAGCACTAAATGTCCTTGGATGTGCTCTGGAAGAGGATTTTGTATAAACGGCGTTTGCAGGTGAGACCAAGAAACATTTTTAAGCCCCGTCTTAATTTCTGTCATGCATTGTTGTTTTTGGCAAATAAAGCTTAATAATGAAACTTTATTTCGGGTAATAACTTGAATAAAGCAAAAGTCGCGAATAGTTGAGCCTTCCCTGGG
>JAQQPU010026934.1:0-11262 GCA_029168905.1 Artemia sp. Kazakhstan ARC1039 | reverse complement strand
ATTTTGTCAATTTTATCCAATTTTTTATCCTATGTATCCAAAAAAAGGATGCTGATATAGAATTTAGTCACTCTGATACTTATATTTTGTCAATTTTATCCGACATATCCGATAAAGGATGTTGTTAAAGCATTTATTCATTCTGAAATTTAAATTTTGTCAATTTTATTTGATGTATCTGACAAAGGATGTTGATAAAAAAAATTATTCACTCTGACACTTAGATTCTGTCAATTTTATTCGATGTAACTGACAAAAGATGTTGATAAAAATTTATTCACTCTAACACTTAGATTTTGTCAACTTTTTCCTATGTATCCGAGAAATGGATGTTGATATAGAATTGAATCACTCTTATACTTAGATTTTGTGAAATTACTGTATTGTCTGTCTAGGAAGCGATTTCAATCGATAATGAATGTTAATAAAGAATTTGTTCAATATTTTTTTCATAATTTCCTGTATTAAATTTCTGTATTGTTTATCCAAGAGGTGAATTCAAGAAAGAGTTTGTTACTTACTTACTTACTTACAATTTTTTCATAGTGACATAGACAAATCCAACAACGGACGTTGATAAAGAATTTATTCATTCTGATACCTAGATTATGTCAATGTTATCCCATGTACCTGAGAAATGGATGTTGATATAGAATTTAATCAATCTAATACTTATATTTTGTCAATTTTATCTGATATTTTATCCTATGTATCCGAGAATAGGATGCTGATATAGAATTTAGTTACTCTGATACTTAAATTTTGTAAATTTTATCCGACATATCCGATAAAGGATGTTGTTAAAGCATTTATTCATTCTGAAATTTAGTTTTTGTCAATTTTATTTGATGTATCTGACAAAGGATGTTGATAAAAAAAATTATTCAGTCTGACACTTAGATTCTGTCAATTTTATTCGATGTAACTGACAAAAGATTATGATAAATAAAATTTATTCACTCTAACACTTAGATTTTGTCAACTTTTTCCTATGTATCCGAGAAATGGATGTTGATATAGAATTTAATCACTCTCCTTCCGAAGTATTTCCTTCCGAATTGTCACTTATTTCCTCACTGGTTATTCCATCCATGGGTTGTATTTGAGGCTCTGGTAAACTCAATTCTGTGTCTGTTCCTGCGTTACCAGAACCATTCCCCTCACTCGAAGTCGTAATGTAAGGCTGGTTTACCCTTTCCAAATTGTTTTCATTTAATTGGTTTAATAAACTTCCCTTTAAATTACATTGCCAAATATTATGGGGGATGTCTTCCTCTATCTGTGTTTTATTCATTTGCTCACCTTCAATTTCGTCTGGTATAGGATCTAAGGGCTTGTTATCTACCTTTGACCTTTGTTTTGCTATCTCGGGGTTCATGGCTAAAAACCTTTCGTGGTCGTTTATCTTTTTAAGTTGTCTTATATTTACTAACCTGCGTTTACAAGTTTTTAACTCCTGTAGTAAAAAGACGTTTTTATACAATTCCGATAACACTAGATAAGGTCCCCTATATGAATAATTTTTGATGAACTTTCTTGGATGACATACACTAAATTATTAAGGAAGATTTCGATTTCCAATATTTTTTTTGTTGTATTGTGCCGCTTGACCTTTTCGGGCCCCTTTTAATTCATTCATACATATTTGTCGGCTGACAAATACCTCTTGAACGAGATTAGATACTCATTCATCTTCTGAACAGAACCCCTCCCTCGGATTAGAAACAATGTTATCAAATACTGATTTCGCTTCGAAACCATGTAGTAGAAAAAAGGGTGTATATTTACTGCTAGCATCTAAACTAGTGTTTAATGCTAATTGTATGAATGGTAAGAATTCACTCCAATTTCCTCTATGTATCTCATCGTGGTATTGAGTTAGTATTCTTTTTACACATTTTACTCTATTTTCTGCTAATCCATTAGATTGGGGGTTTCTTGGCGATGAATATATAAATTTGGATCCTAATTCTTTGGCCATTTCATTAAAGGTTTTACTCGTAAAGCATGTGGTATTATCAGACAGTAGGAAATCCATATTTCCAAAATGGGATATGATTTCCTTTATTATAAATTCCATCACTGATTTTGACCTGAGGTCTTTGGCTGGTGCAATTACTGTGTACTTAGTAAAATGCACAACCGCAATAATTATATATTGGTCACCGTTAGCGCAAAGTTGTAGTTTTCCCGTGGTATCCATTGACCAGATATGAAATGGGTGGTCAGGGAAAATACTTTCTCTCAATTTAGGATATATATTGCTAACTTTATTCCTCCTTAAACATAGATCACAATTCTTTACCGCCTCTTCAACTTGGCAGTACATATTTTCAAAAACACAACTTTGGTTTAACTTATTCAAAGTTTTTACTGTCCCCATGTGTACTCCTAGGAAAAGGCTCGTATGCATAAGATTAATGATTCCTCTAATTAGTTTTTTTGGTAGGATGATTTTAAATTGATGCATCTGTTTCCTTTTTTCTGAGTCGTCTATTGCATACAATATTTCTTTGACTAGGATCAACTGAAGATATCTTAACCATTTCAGAAGAAAAGGATTCCCTTCCCCTAAATTTGAAGTTTCTGGTCTGTTCTTAATTTCAGCTCTGCCCGAAACGTCAAATTTTGGAAATTATTCCTGCGGCTTACCCCTCTTGCTGCCTAGGTCTGCGAGTATCCCAGACCAGCCCAATTATCCATGCTTGTGACCCTTTCTATAGTCCTAGTCTTTGCAAGCTCCACCGCCCGAGCTTGTCGTATCCATAACGGCTCGTCCCTCTCCGAGTCTGAATCCCTGGACGTTTGGGATTCGGCCCGATTATCCTTAGTGCCAGTAACTTCTACAGTAGTTCTGGTCTTTGCAAATTCCGCCGTCAGAGCTTGTCCTTTACGGGGTTCAATTTCACTGCCCTCTAAAATTGACCTGCTGTTAGTAACACACGCATGCGTACTGCCCTTTACTTTTACCTCTTTCAGTTTGTTGTGGATAGACCCAGAGGTTAGGCATCTATCCCTGTACCCAGGCTTGTTCCTTCTTATAGAAGGAAACTCCTTTTCAGTATTACTACTGAATTCATCCACTTTCGATGGTTTGATAGCTCCGGGAATGTTTGAGCTACTCGTATTTGACTCACATCCCTCACAGGGCCTGGTCAAACCAGTCTGGCTCGACTGTTCATTTCTACCCTCTTTAGACTTTTTATTATTTTTATCTACATCCTGGAGAGATTTTAAGCCTAAGAGTGTATTTTCTAATTTTATTATTTCATCAATTACCACCTTAATTTCAGGGTCTTCTAATTGAAATCCCCTCATCTCTTTTTCACCAATCTCAAAAAAATCAAACGGTTCCTCATCTCCTAATAAAGCTAAATATTCTACTTCTAACTCATCAAGATTAATTGACCTATTTTCCTTAACAAATTATGAGCTAGGGTGACTCAAATAGTCTGCAGGGTTCCTACTGGTGCTAATGTGGTGATATGTATACAAATCGTTGTCTAAGAGAACTGCAATTCTATATAATTTTGAGTGAAGATCCTTTGATCTTTTAAGATATGTTAGTGCGGCACAGTCTACAAATATGTGAGCTCTCACGGCCCATAAATACCCTTTTTGGAAGTGCTTTAGACTTTGTACTAAGGCAAAAAGTTCCCTGTTGGGGTTATCAAACCTTGAGGCTTCACCACTAAGAACCTTTGAATAGGTTGCCACTATTCGAAATCTATCTGTCGTTTCGCATTGTTGCATTAAAATTGAAGCTATACTTTTTTCCGAGGCATCTGTGACAAGGTAAAATTCTTTGTCTTTATCAGGAAATTCTAAAAAAATTCTATTTGGATTTAATAATTCTGTTTTTAATTTTTCAAAAGCTACGCTTTGTTCTGGGCCAAAAATAAAAGGAACATTTTTTCTAGTTAGTCGAATTAAAGGTTCGGCTAATTTTGCGTAATTATGATAGAATCCCCTGTAATAACCTGTTAAGCCTAGAAATGACCTAATTCCTGTGACGTCACATGGTGGCTATAATTTCTTTATAGCTTCTAATTTTAGTGCTTGTGGTTTAACTCCATTTGTGGAGACTCGAAACCCTAACAAGTCACACTCTTCCGAAAAAAAATTGAGATTTATCAATATTAAGCCTTAGATTAAATTTCATAGCCTGTGTTAAAGTTAGTTCAATATGTTTCAAATGTTTTTCAAAGTTCCCTGACGTATGTATTGTCAAGTCATCTACATAACTTGATAAAAATGAAGAAAATTCGGGTCCATAAACCTGATTTAAAAATTCAACAAATGCGCGGGGCGAGAAAACTGACCCTTGTGGCACGCGCTTAAATACATAAGAAATCCCCTTATTTGAGAAACTAAAATATTTTTGGCTTTCTTCAGCTAAGTTACAGTGACTAAATCAATTTCTTATATCAATAGTTGAAATGAATTTGGTTTTATTAGATAGATCAGAGATGACCTCTGAAATTCTTCGAATACCCCACTGTGAGTCTTTTATCGCCTTGTTTATTGCTCTTAAATCTATGAGGAACCGACTATTACTTTCATTCCACAAGTTTTTTGGTGGAATTTTCCCATCCTTTCCTGGTTTTCCTATGCAAAATATTGGAGTTGTATATTAAGAACGTCTTATTTCAATTATTCCTACTCTCACCATTTCGTTTATGTGTTTTTGTAAGCATTCTGTCATTAAAAATGGTAAAGGGAATTGTTTAACACACTTAATAGGTATATCTGGGTCTATTTTTACCTTATATCCTGGAAGGTTATTTTGCCCTACATCATAAGGTCCAATTGCAAAGGCTCGTTTCAATTTTAATAAGACTGTCTCTACTATTTGTTTTCTTTCTGAACTTAACGGACCCGTTTTAATTCTCTTTAAAAATTCGCTGACATCCCATCCTATTTTATCCTTCTCTATAGAGAGGGATTCCTCTTTATTTTCTATTACTCCTGCTGCTAAGAGAGTCTCATCCGTTAAATATTCATTGTTTATCACCTCATATGAACCAACGGTTTTACCTCGTGGTAAGTTTAGAGGTTCATCGCTCGTATTAAAATAAACTATTTTTATTGCATTGTTATAAGTTTCATATAGTGACGGAGATATGTGTAATTGTTTCTGAATATTCGGGGTAAACATTATAGTGTCGCCGTGAGCTACAAAGGGTGCTGAGTGATTCGACAATTTGGCCTTAATGATTTTGAAACAATTGGCCTGAATACAGACCTGTTTCGCTATATATGTCAATCCCCTTCCCGAAATTTCTTCCGTGAAAAACGCAAGGGAATTTATTTCCTCCGTACTTGTGTTTCCTAAAGAGATTTTATTATATTCTAAATTTAACGTACAATCAAGTTTGTTTAAAATGTCATATCCTATAATTACGTCAAATTTCAAGTCTGGGACGACTAAAAATTTCAAAAATAATCTTTCATTCCGTTTTGCCTCATCTGTAATGCAGAATGCTACATTTATTTTTCCTATTAGTGGTAAAGTCTCTCCACTTAAAGATTTCACGTTTCGGGAGGACGGTTTGAGGCGTCTACTAACCTCTACTGGAAATTTTTGAAATATTTCCTCCCTTAATAAGCTTCTTTGGCACCCGCTATCTACAAAATATTTTACAAAATTTTGGTCTGCTATTTTAGCAGTCCACATAAATGGGAAAGAACTTGGTTCAGTTTTATTTTCCTACAACGCACTAAAACAAATATCTTCATTTTGGTTAGAAGGAGGGTTTGTGATTTTATTTTCAGGCTTGGGACGTACCTCCTTTAAGTCCTGTCTGATTAGTTTTTTTTCAATAGGATTTGATGCCATACATTTGTCTGCACTATGCCCGGATTCTTGGCACCTTATATATTCTAGACTTTGCCAACAATCTTTCCGGTAATGTCTGGGTTTTCCACAGTTCGTACACTTTGGGATTTTGCAATCCACTTTCATCAGTCTCAGTACCCCACAATTAAAACATTTTCCCTTTCATACTTATAATTGCCCTTGTTTTTATATTCTACTCTGTGGTTAACTCCAGGTTTTTTAGCGGAATTTCTGTCTCTTGGTCTACTACCGCTGCTCCCAGGGATATATCTGGGACATATTTAATATATAGGGGAGTCCCTATATATTAAATCTATTGCTTCGAATCTTTTTGCAAGTGTTAATAATTCATCCTGGTCGTCCGAGGCCTTATATTGTTCTAATGCTCTCCTTCCAATGGAAGGGAGCATGCCACCCTTAAAAATACTCATCGTAATGTCATTTGCTCTTATACCGGGAGAATTTTTTGCATAATCTATTGCCTTTCCCCTGATCCGGGAGTAAAATTCGTGTACTAACTCAGATGGCCTTTGTTTTTCATAGAGCAGCTCTTGTAGTTTTTGTGCAGCTGGTTTTTCATGTAAAAAGGCTTCTTTTAGAAGTTTTTCTAAATGGTCTAAATCTCTTATTTTGTGAATATCTAAACTTGTTGCGAATCTTTGTATCTCTCCTTTTGTATAACAGATAGCTTGATTTATCATAGCAATATCATCTTTCCCTAAACTCCTTTGTATTTGTTTAAGTGTGATAATCCATGAATGGATTTCATTTGGATATATTAGTAACGAGATGGGGAGCGCTTGCTCCACAAATAGGTTTTGAAGCCTGTTTGTGACTAGGGCATCTCCATATTGCTCTTGTAGGGCGTTTATTTTAGCTTGTGCGATCTTCTCTACTCTTATTCTCTCCTCTTGCGCTTGTCGTAGTGCAATTTCTAATTCTTTAATTTTGTTTTCATTGGAACTCATGATGGATCTATTCTTTTCAATTCTTAGCGTTGGAAACGTTTTGATCCCTTATAGTATTTTAAGTCGCTAAAATGGGTCTATTTATAAATTGTCTGAGAATTTTCTCAGTACCTTGATTTAAATTTACCCTCAAGTTTAGTATTATAATTACACACTCTTGAGGATGATTAACCTATGACCCTATTTAAGTAAATTACAGACGATTCAGATACTAGAACTTGTAGCAAAGAGAAAGAAAAGGAGAAGAAAGAAAGAATCGTAGGAAGACAAAAGATAAAAGTCTGTCTGAGCTTCCCTTTTAGGTTAAAATTTCCTTTAATGAACACTTTTTCAAACTTTTCTGTCTTGGATAGGTTTGGAAAACTGAACACACACTTTCTTGTGAGGAACAGGACTAAATTGTACTAAATTTTATAAATTGAATTAATCCTCCCCCACCGAAACGAAAGTTGTACCGAACTTGAGTACCGCTGCGACCAGTTGTAAGGTTGCCCCTTACTTACAGGGCTAATAAATTTGGTAGCGTGATACAAACTGAGGCGTTTAAGAAATCGGTACTCAGAATTCAGTGACAACTGATTTTATTTACAAAAGAAGATAAAAAGAAAAATATTCTAATTCTGTTTATGTTGAATATTTCCAAACCTCTGCTAGGTCTAAGGTCTAATGATCTACTTGTTCAATCCACCAATTTTTACCGAAAAGAAAAGATTAAGTTAATCTTAGGCTAATGATTGTTTCTACTTAAAAAGGTTACACTTGAACAGCTAGTCAAGGATTGAGTTCTGGGTTATTAAAATCATTTAGTTCAAGCTATTTTTGAGCTAAGCTAAGCATAACCGTACTTGCTTTTAATTCAAATTTCATTAACCCAAACCAAGAGATTCTCTTATTATTTCTTGAAAGGGCTGTGTATTGTTTGGACCTTTATAAAGCTTTAACTTTAGCAGGGAAAGCTTAATTGAAAATATCTGGACATAAAGGTTTGGAAATTCTTACGCTGATAATATTGTTCCCTTTTCCCCTAACCTACCAGTATAAAGATTAAGGTCACCTTTGTATATATATGCAGTACGGGGTTAACGAAATGAAAGAATGATTAAAAAGGGAACGGTGTTCTTCTTCGTATAAACGTCTGAAGATTGCACAAAGGGGAGGGGGCGTTAATCAATGTTATTGTCCGATAATTCCAATTTTTGGATATAAGGTCTTTATAAAGTCAAGCCTCAAGGGACTCTAGGCTGACAAGGGGAAGCACAAATGGCTCTCCTAGCTTTCTCTTCTTGGTTAAGGTTTCCTTTCCTCTTTAAACCCTCAGTTATTCAAAGCTTGAATTTCTGGGAGGAAATCTAATTTGCCTTATTCTAACCTTAAAATGCTGTTTTGTCCAAATGGCTCAAGCCTTGTCTAGGTGGAAATACTACCGAAACTATAAGCCCAAAATCATCAACTTAGATTTCCAGCACTAGTTGTTATTAATTTCTCTTATATACGTATTAAAGTTATTTCCAAGTGACAGAAATCTTTAGAGGTTTTCTCCTTATTTTAAATTTTATCTTCAAACTTTTATCCCCAAGGGGAAATTCAGACAGGCAGTGGTAGCTTATCGTAATTACAAAGTAAAACATTTACTCTTTGTTTCATCCAAAAAAGACTACCCTGTTTTCGTTCCTGAATCCCTATTTTAAGTTCTCTATTTATTTTGTTCTTCTTTCCTCTCATTGGCCAGAGACCAGTTTAATGTAATCCTCTTAATAGTTCTTTGTTCAAAAGATTATTTTCCGCTTTCTCTATTAAAATCCTGTTTTTGTCATGTGATACAAGTCGCGTAATGCTTCTTGCCATTGACCCTTTGAGTTTGAAACGGAGGTCCGGTATTTGCATTTTATGGCCCTTGATGAATCAAAGGTATTCTTATTCAAATGTAATGTTGTTTCCTTACTGAAAGAAAATTAATACTTCGTTTCCTTTATAATTACTCAAAAGTCATACTTTGCTATTTTTAAAATTTAGTCAGGTTATGATAGCTTTCCCACATTCTCACAGCGTGTGAGATTTGTACGTTACTTAGAAATTATCATTGATGAAAAAATGTCATACAAGCACCATATTAGCCATATTCAGTTGAAACTAGGCAGAAGTGTTGGAATGATGGGTCACCTTAAGTTTTGTTTACCTTATAATGCATTGAGGTCCGTCTATTTTAGCTTAGTATATTCTTACCTTAATTATTGCCCACTTATTTATTCCAATACATTTAGGAGCCATCTACTGCCACTCCAGAGACAACAGAATACGAGTACTGAAATAATATGTTCCATCTCCTGTTTTGTTACAAAACAAATCAAGTACTCAGAGTACGTATGTTATATTGAATATCCTTCCAGTTAACCAGTTTGTAATTTTTCAGTCAGTTCGGTTTATTGTTCAGTATCGTAAGAAGGCATTGCTTGCGTATTTTTATGAATCTGAGCTGTTACAGGTATTGGATGGGGTGGATTCATGTCGACAGTCCAGGAGGTGGTGGATGGTCCGTCAGCCACTAATTAAATCAGAGAGATCGCATTTTTCACTAAGAAATAGTTTAGTTTGAGTATGGAATAAGTTTGGTAAAGATTGTAATCTATCTCTTCCCTATCAACACTAAAATATAAAATTAAGGAATGCTTAATGAGGATGTAATTTGTTAATATGTGTATGCGTACATATATGTATGTGTATATTGTTATATGCGTGTGTATGTGCTTGTACATACATCTGTACACCTCATTTTGTATGGCGTGTTTGGGGAGGAGTCGGTCTCACCTATCGATGAGAATAAAGCTAGTAAATTTTTTGGAATATTCTTTTTTTTGGCGGGTTGAGGAATCTGGCAATGTGGAGTTACCTATTGTTTTGTATTTTATTTTTAAGGGTAGTTTGAAATATAAAATTGAAGATTTTGTTTTAAATCTCAATAAATGGAATATTAGTAGAGGTACAATTAATTTAAATTTATGTGTCAAGTGTTTTTTTGTTCCTGATTCTGTCGAGTTTTCTCTCTGTCGGAAAATATAATATTTTGTGTAAATATTGTATTAATAATAAAAACTTGAACCTTGCCATCGGCCTGATTTTATATCAGTATCAATTGAACTCAGTACTTAGTCCTTCAACCCCGGAATTACACCAGTTAATACAAATGATTTCCATATACTAGCCTCCTGACTAATTAATCAGGGACCCAGATAATGAAATTCTAACATCACAGTCTTCAACGAGCTGAAGAAGGTTTGAGGAATTTATCAGGGGCAGAATTTGCTGCTGAAAAAGAACATAGGCGGGTACAACGAAAATTTTGTGCGCCAAAGGAGATTTTACCTAATTTGCATAATAATTGACCTCATCAGCTATATTTTCTGTTTTTCGACCTAGATGAGAGGCTAGAACTTTAAATGTGAAACAGAATAAGCTACAGAGAGAGAAAAGAAAGAAATGATGAGCACAATCAGATCTAGCTTCCTAACCGCACATTATTAAAACATACCTAAGTGGTGACACCACAAACCAACTTCCCTGTACTTGCATTAGAGTTATATTCAAAGGGGGAGGAAGAGAGCAATTGAGGCTGCCCAAGAAGGTAACAACACCTTCCATTCTGTTAGTGGCGACAAAACAGAAGCCACTTGGAATAAATTAAAGTGCACAGATATTGAATCCCGACAGAAGTATGTCTAAAATATAAAAAAATTAACTGCAGAAATAGAGATTTTAATGAAAAAAAGAGAAAGAAAGAAGAATCGAAAGAAAATGACCACAAATTACGCATGTGTTATACATCTTCAGGCAAATTATCACACTATCCGGCACAAGCACACAAAATATCAAAAAATCAAGGAAGGCATTTACAGTTCTTGGTGCACTTTTTCTTACACTCACAAAAGAGCTGTAAATATTCCGACGGAAGCGAGGAAGCATCAAGTCCAATACTAATAAATATAGTAACCAGAAACATAAACAAACACGCATCCGTAACCTTTCTTCGGGCAAAAAATACCAAATTCCATATTTTTGCAGAAAAGAGCTTGAAACCTCTGCAGAAAGGTTCTTTGATACGCTAAAACTGATAGTGAGCTTTTCATTAAGAATCTATGACTTTTGGGGGATGTTTTTTTAATTTTTAAAGATAAGGCAAATTTTCTTAGGCTCCTAACTTTTGATGAATAAGACTAAACTTGATAAAACTTAAATATTTAAAATCAGCATTAAAATCGAATTCTTTTGATGTATCTATTGATATTAAAATTCCGTGTTTTAGAGTTTATGTTAGAATTGCAACGAGTCACTTTGTGAAAACATAAAAAATGAACAAAGTTGAGATAAGTATCAACACCATCTACTAGGGAAAGTTTTCTATTCTCCTATTGCGGGGTCAGAACGGTGAGCAATCTAATCGCCTATATTCAGATATCTACT
>JAQQPU010026933.1:0-11264 GCA_029168905.1 Artemia sp. Kazakhstan ARC1039 | reverse complement strand
AATTCTCTATAGAACAACAAATTAATTCCCCTTTTGTGTCAATCAATCAATCATGACATCATGTGTGATCTAACTGTTTCTCGGTGACAATTCTCTTTGGAAACTCGTAACATTTGGCTCGGAAACAACAATAACAAATACTATTTCTGGATCATAACATCTGCCTCGAACAGGAAGGTAAAAAAAAGGTAAAGGATGCGGCACTAGAACCTTAAGGTCCAAGCCGGCGGTGCTGATCTCCGTTTCGTGGCCCTTCAGCCAGGAAATGCAATGGGGGGCTGGGGGCCAGCCAACCTATGCTTTCGCAAACCCTTCCTGTTTTACCTTCCCCAGATTTCTCCAGGTACCCATTTAGAGCTGGGTTGACTCTGGCTAAGCTTACAGGGTCACACCACTGACCCGCGTCCCAAACCAAGAAACTGACCACACCAGGGATCGAACCCGAATTCTCGAATTCTCAGCCCAGCGCGCGTCCACTTAGCCAGAACGGCTTAACAGGAAGGAAGTGTCATTAACTGTTTCCCGGAACCTCATAACATCTGGCTCGAATAACAATAACAAATACTATTTCTGGATCATAACATTCGCTGAGGGCGTGCCAAAAACACACCTGGAGAAAGAGGTCATTGACCGATTACGCAATCATTCTCCCTAGGGAGGCTATGCCCTTATTTGGTGCCCCGTCAGTATTCTATGCCCATATAAGGAGCCCCGGTGGGAGTAGCACCCCCATCTCTACTCTTATAAGACCCAGAGAGATCGGAGGGTGGATACCCCCACCATACCTCATATTTTCCCGAAATGCATCTGATAGAAATATTGAGATGTACATTTATTGTCGTAGGAACTTCTAAAACAGCTCATTCGATTGGGAATTGAAAGGTCCAGTATATTTTTTGTTAGTAGAGACGGATTGGAGGGCAGCTAACCCCCTCCCTCGCCCGCCATTTCCCCAAACACATCCAATCAAAATTTTGCGATAGCCATTTTGCTCAACGTAATAGAAAGGACCGGAAATTATGTCTTTAAATATGACAACCCCCCGCCACAGCCCACGGGGCAAGGTAAGTTATGCCCTGGGGGCAATAACTTAATGGTGGATAACCTGTACCCCTCAAAACCTTGTATTTTCCCGTAATACATCTGATAGAAATTTTGAGATGGCCATTTGTAGTCGTAGAAACTTCGAAAAAGACTCAATCGGTTGGAAATTGAAAGGGCTAGTACCCTTTTTATTAGTCAAAAGTGATTGGAGGACAACAATCCCCCATGCCCATCAATTCCCAAAAAACACATCTAATCAAAATTTTTAGATAGCCATTTTGTTCACTGTAGTTGAAAGGTCTGGTAATTATGTCTTTGACAACCTCATACCTTCTCAAGACCAGAACATACTTTGCACCTTACTAAAAAAAAAAATGGCTGTTGATTGTGAGTTTAGAATACATATGCTGATATATATTCCTTGAAGTTTTAATAATTTTTTATTTATTAAAGTTAAAAAAAGTTAAAACATTCTAAACGTATTTTCTTTATTTACATCATACAATCAATAACCGAGTCAAACTCAAAACATGCAAAAATTAGCATGAGTAGGGCTGACAGCTCCCATGCCTTCCCAAGACCAGAACATAATTTGCACTTTACTGAAAACAAAATATATTTAGAATGCTTTCACTTTGTTTTTACTTGTTTTAAATATCTTAATAGATATATGAAGGCGGAAGTCCTCCCCCTTGCACTCCAATTACAGCGCGAGTGCCTGGTACCCTTTTTAAGAGTAACAAGAGATTGGAGGGAAAGATGCCCTTCTCTTAAGCCCATTCATTTTCCAAACGCATCCAATCAAACTTTTGAGATAGCCATTTTTTTTCAGCATAGTAGAACGGTTAAGCAATTATAACCCCCCACAATAAC
This sequence comes from Artemia sp. Kazakhstan ARC1039, assembly GCA_029168905.1. Classification (NCBI taxonomy): domain Eukaryota; kingdom Metazoa; phylum Arthropoda; class Branchiopoda; order Anostraca; family Artemiidae; genus Artemia; species Artemia sp. Kazakhstan ARC1039. Next base: position 9,347 of record JAQQPU010026933.1, on the reverse strand, counting down.
ACACACACCCCCAAGACCAGAACAAGAGTTTGCGCTTTACTGAAAACAAAATACGTTTGAAATGTTTTCACCTTTCTTACTTTCATAAATAGAAAATGATCAAAACCTTAACGAAGAAATGTCAGTATATGTCAGTTTAACTGACAATCCACGGTCATTTTTTTTTTTTTTTTAACGTTTTTTTTAACGTTAATTTTTTGACTCGGATATCTATTGTAATTTCTGTTCGTTTTGAGTTTTATTTATTTTTTCATAGGGATTTGTGATAGTTTTACGCTTGGAAGATCATTTGACTTTATTTTTGCTCATTCTTGGCTTAACTCTTTACTTTTCTTTGAAGCACTTTTCTTGTGGAAAAAGTTTTCTTAAATTAATAATTGAAGGGGCATGATTAATCCTAGTTTTCTGATAAGCTCGCGAACTTGCAGGAATTATTCTTTGGGCCGTGAAAATTACTCATTTTAGTTTGTTAAGGAGGGGTCTTAAAATGAAAAAAAACTCTTTGTTCGTATTTAGTTGCATTTCGAGTGAGCTCTTAATAATTATTCGCCAGGCCAAGATTACCAGGGCTGACCAAAAACAAACTGTAGAGATGACAAGAGTGCCTGAGTAAATCAAAAGACACTAAGTGCTCCTGATTATTTAGACAATTTGCAATATCTCGTGATTGGAAAAAGAGATTAAAGAGATCAAATTGAAACTACGAGGGGGCATAGGAGTGTCAAGTGAATTTACAATTTTCACGCTGGGGAAGGGGGGGGAATCGAAAGTTACTATGTTCATCCAGGTCTTTAAAATAGCATGTATGTAATATCTTAGGAACAGTTTGGGGAATTTAGTTGAGACTTCAGGCACTGCGAAGAAAGGAAGGGGAAAGGGTAAGTAAGGGAAGTTCTAAAGCTTAGATTTGGGGGGATAATAAAAGCATTAACCAATTTTGTCTCCAATCCATATGTAAATCACTTTTTCCACTATAAGCTCCTTTGAAACTTATTATTGTTTATAGAAGAGCATCACCAAGTGTGGAAAACCATGTTGTGACCAAGGTGGGCCCAGGATTCCACAAAGCCCCCATTGACACTGGAGGTCCCAGGGACTTCTTGCTGTTCGGTTCTAAGCCGACTTAAGTGCTTTTTGTAGACTTGAGGTTTGGGAAGCTTTGCTTTTCCTGAGGCCATAGTAGTTTTAAATAACTTGGAATGTCACAACTTTAAACAACAACTATCGTATTGACATATTGACTGAAGAATTCAGACCTTTTCAACTGGATTTGTTAAGAGTTTCAGATACTAATATCCCAGGGGGATAGGAAAAATGAAATAAAGTGACATAAAATGTATCTACTCATGCAGAAAGGATGGGGTACATAGGCAGAGAGTAAGGCTCAGAAAACCGACTAATGGAGATCTTAGTGACTCAGACAAATTTTACTTACAGCTGCAGGAACAAAAAGACGAGATCCCAGGAGAAAATATATTATTTTTATTAGAAGATTTTAAAGCCCAGGTAGATAGATATCGGGAAAGATCGTATCTGAGCATAGGTAAATGTAATTTAAGATTCTCCATACTAATCTATTCAAAGCCTCCCTTTTTTAATCCTCTTTTAAAGTTCCAATTTCTCTTACATATTTCCTTACGACACCCTCTCGCCCCATTCGGGGACGACCTGCTTTTCGTGTAGTCCTAGATGGTTGGCCGACAAGGAAGATCTTTGGCAATCTGTCTTCCTTTATCCGCAGAAAACTTCCAAGCCACCTTAACCTTTTTCTCATTATAGCCCTAGAAAGCGGGATAAAACCAAATTTTTCGTACAGATTTAAGTTTGAAATATGGTCTGTCAAACGGGTACCCAAATAAATCCGTCGACGATTTCTCTGACAAACATCTAAGATATCCTCCTCCGTCTTTCGGAGTGCCTATGCTTCAGAACCTTACCTGACCACTGTCATCACTGTAGCTTCCAAGATTATGATTTCGGTTCGCAGACTGATCTCCCTATTCTTCCAAACTTTTTTCAACCGTGAAAAAACACCCTGGGCTATTCTACGTTTAATATCTTCACTGCACCAACCGTCTTTACAAATAATACTACCAAAAGAAATGAGGCTGTTCACTTGATCGGTCTTCTCGATACCCAAGGTCATCTCTTCACCTTCACTTATTTCTAGTCCTAGCGACTTAGTCTTCTTAGCATTAATTTTAAAACCTATTCTTGCACCTTGAACCCTCAAAACCTTCAAAAAAGTTCATTTATTTTGCCAGCATTTTTATCTAGGACTCTTAAGTGATCAGCATAAACTAAGTCTAGAATAGTTAAACTTCCCAAATTGATTCTATGCTTTTCCATACCCTTTGCTCTGGTCTTTAGGACTAAGTCCAGCAAAATGATTCATACAAATGAGGATAAAATGAAATCATGATCAACGCCTGATTTAATTCCAAACCTGCTTTTTTATCTCATTTCCTACCTCAACAGCATGTTTAATTCACGAAGGATTAATTCAAAAAAAAAAGTTTTTCCGAGGGAAGTGAAGAGTGAAGTTAAAACTTATAACGAACAAAAATTATTACTTCATAGTCTATCTAACATATATCAATAAAACTAATGCAAATAAATCAACTGGTGATACTTCCTTATATTTGTAACATTACAGAAAACTAGCGCTTTACTGAAAACATAAAAGCCAAAAAACAAAAATATTCATTTAGGAGTCAAAAGCAAATACATATTCTCACAACGGCAAACTAATCTATAACGCTTTTCATAGTCCTGCAGGAGCTGTGATATCAGTAACTTTCAGTATACGATTAAAATTTTCTTAAAAAATTAGGCAGAAAAATAATAAGTTTAAAGTCAGTATACTGCATACAAAATAATGGATTGATCTATCAGGTAAAATCTTGGTCTCACCTAGTATTACTCGAAATGAAGAACATATCAACCTTAAACTGAACTCTGGAAATCCAGTTATTTCTCTCTATAAAACGGAGAATTTTAAGTTGTGATACAAATTCTAAAGCGAGTCTGTAGTGAGACTTCGAACTTGTCTACAAAACAATCATGAAATGTCCTTTTCAGATCCAAAACGACAGTCAATCATTGAACTGAGCTCATTGTGCAGAAGCGATGCCAAATTAAACGAAAAAAAAAACAAATAAAGCAACAATCTAAAAATGCTTTACTTTTATACTGTTAAAAGTGATCTTAAAAGGTTTACTTTTACCGTACCAAAACTCTTATATTGTTTTGTGTTTTCAGTAAAGTGCTAGTTTTCTGTGATGTTACAAACATAGGGAAATATCACCAGTTAATTTATTTGCACTAGTTTTATTGATATAGGCCTATGTTAGATAGGCTGTGAATTAATAATTTTTGTTCATTTTAAGTTTCAATTTCGCTCTTTACTTCCCACGGAAAACTTTTTTTTTTATTAATCTATGCTCGTTTTTGATTTAAATTTAATTTAGAAACAACACTGCTATGACTCTTTTATTTATACGGAATAATTTCTGTTCGTTTTAAGTTTTAATGTTGGTCCTTAGTTTCAGTTGAAAACTTTTTTTTTTTATAATTTCTAATCACCTCCAATCTAGGGAAGATAAGGAATCTCAACCCTTATTAAGGAGAAGAACTAAGAAGCCGTACAAGAATTGAAGGGAAAAATAAGTTTAGAGTGGAAAAAAAAATCAAAACATAGTGTCGTTTCTTTTTGTAAAAAAAAAAAATTAAAAAAGAAGAAATAGAACTTTAATTCTTTGTTTTAAAAAATTACATTTAGTAGCACTTAAGAAAGTAGCTCCATGCAAGTACCTACGACACAAATGGTTAACTGAGCTGACATGTTTATGGATTGACATTCTACCGGGAAATTTTGCTCAACAGAAATATGCCTTTAGGCTTAGGGATTTATTTGGCCTGTCCCTAAATTAAAAGCCAATCATTACTCAGAAATGAATTGAAATTTCAAAAAAAGATCATTTCTTGTGTAGGTACGATATCTGGTATTATAAAGTAAGTTTGTTTTCATTTAAAAATTTTTGGGGAAAACTACCCGAATTCTGCTAGAGAATAATTTTCATTTGCCTTTCTTCCTCTTTGGATACACAATCTCACGTATGGAGAGAATACTACGGTGGAACTGTCAAGTAAATCATTGGAATAAGTAAGTATAACAATAGGGAATCCTTCTTTTAATATACAACTTTGAGTGGTTCTGGAACCACATGCATACACTTCTCAACCACTAAGTGGTAGGGGGTTGGTGTCAGGGGCGTAATTTTATATGGGGCAGAGGGGGCAACTCCCCCTCCCAGACCTTATTTTTCCTCCAGAACCCAGTTTCGCCCCCCCCCCGGCCAGCGGAAATTTAGTTTCTCGGAAAATGTTGTCAAAACTAAGATAAGCCTGCATAATTCAACCATCCACTGAAAGAGGTCATTTTTCTTTAGTACATCTTTACCCTTTTTATTGCTATACGGCTCGAGTTTCAGTTTTCTCTGTCATTTTCACTTGATTTGGGAAAATTACCTCCAACGTCGACCCCGCCCCCACAGGACTTTGATAAAATTAAGCCATTCGTTGGGGAATGGATTTAGTGATCTACTCAGATTGTCGTTACAAACCATGGACTGGAATACTTCTATTCCTTTTGAATCAAAATGCTTGACAAAATACCTTCCTGGGACATGCGTGAAAAAATAAGTGCACCACATTTACAAAAAAAGTGGAATTATCTGAAAAAGATCGCTTAGAAGGGAGAAAACCATGATTGATACAAAACAAGCAGGAGTCGAACGCAAGCCACTCTAATTTGACGTCGAAGGCTTTGCCATCAGAGCCAACCTCTAATAATCTAATTTGACATATTGGTAGCTGTACCTTAATTGCCCAGCTGATTTTGGGGGCTTGGAGGAGGAATATACGGGAGATGTTCTTGAAAACCTCCGGTTAAGGGTTTTGGATCATAATTATTACAATGATGATATTGTTTTATACTTCCAAGCTTTTCTGCTTAAGAAGTGACATCAAAAGTGTTGTTTTTAGTGCTATATCACACTTACTGATGGTAGAATTGATAAACATCACGTAGATATGAAAACTGGCTTTCAAATGAGCCATTAAACGTCACTCCAAAAAGTACTGGTAGCCCACTAGCCCCAGCCTTTCAACTTGAGACATGTCACCAAAAGTGCCGTTTTTAGTGTCATTTGGAACTTTCTGATAGTGGAATTTATAGAAAGGATGCAGAAGGGGGCGTAATTTGTTATGGGACAGGGGGGAACCCACCTTCCCCAGACCCAAGTTTACTCCCCTTGCCCGTACCTCATTTTACCCCCCTCCAGCAGAAATTTAGTTTCTGCGAAAAATTTTGTCAAAACTAAGATAAATCTGCATTATTCAAGTGTCCAGAGAAACAGGTCAGTTTTCTTTAGTATATCTTTGCCTCTATAGTACACTATAAAAAAATTTGTTTGAGATTCAACAAGAATTGTTTGTAATGTTTATCAACATCAAAATTGGAATTTCAACAGCTTAAATTGAATATTAGAGACTATTTTGGAATTCCATTATCATTATTGAATATCCAATTTGTTGAGAAACAAAAATTTTGGATTCCCATACCCGAATCGAATTTTCCAACACAACATGTTGGATTTTAATATCCTTATTGGATTTCCTTCTTGTTTGTTGGATTTCATGTTCTTTAATTGGATGTCCATTACCATCGTTGTTCAATTTATTAGGCCTACAATCTTGTCGAACTACAAACTAGTTGGATGTTCTAACAGCTGCCAGGAATGGTCATCAATGACCAGTTTCAGATATAAGCCTGAACAGGTCCTTCTCCTGCTCAGAGGCAGACTTTTCAACTCATCATAAAGTTTAGTGGAACCGGTGGTTTCCAGAGAAACCCAAGTAATCATTACTACAGAAATAATCCGGTAAAGTATGATATTAATATTTAATGAGTCTGAACTTGTGTTTATTTAGAAAAGGCCAAAAAAGATTGTTTCTCTTTTATTAATACACTGTAACTATTCCATAAGCCATAGGTGATTAAAAATTCCTTTGACAGTCTTCCATTGCTCCAAAATATTAATTTTAAGTTAAACATTTTGGCATATAAATTTATGCTTGTTCATAAAAAAAAACTCTTTTATTAATAAACTGTAACTATTCCATAAGCCACTAGTTATTAAAAAATCCATATGATATTCTTCCATTGCTCCAAAATATTAATTTTAAGTTAAACATTTTTGCACACAAATTTATACATTTTCATTAAAAAACTTGTACATAAATTAACTTTAAATGGCACCATAGTCAAATTCAATATGATATTCTAGAAATTTCAATCTACTGTTGAAGTCCAAGCCATTTTGATTAATATAACCTATTTGCATCAAAAATTACATTTTTTCAACTCAAAAGTGGATAAATCTTAATAATTTCAATAATTTGTTGGAATTCGATAAGCAAGTCACAATTTCAGCAGAAAAATTGGATTTTTTTTTGCTTGTTTGTTTTCAATAAGCAAGTCCCAATTCCAACAGAAAAATTGGATTTTTTTTTTACTTGTTTGAATTCAAGCAAAGCGTTTTGTTGGAAATCAAACTTTTTTTTACAGATTAGTATATGAGTCATTTTTCAGTTTTCACTATCATTTTCACTTGATTTGGGAATCCAACTTAGCCCCCCCCCCCAGGATTTTGACAAAATTACGCCAGTTGACGAAGATATGAGAAATATCTTTTATTTGACCTATTAAAAATCTGTCTAGATACCTGCGATACCAATACGTTTAATCACAATACACTCGTACCAATACTGTTAAAAAAAATATTTCCAACATAAACTTTGGCTCGAATTTAAATAAGTCAAAACAAAATCCAATTTGTCATTTGGAACTGTGACTTGATTATTGAATTCAAACAAGTCAAACAAAAAATCCAATTTTTCTGTTGAAATTGTGACTTGCTTATTGAATTCCAACAAATTATTGAAATTATTAAGATTTATACACTTTTCAGTAGAATAAAATTTAATTTTCGACGACAACAAGTTTTCATAGGCAGCGCAAAAGCGCTGCCTATGTAAAGAACGATGTTGGCACAATGTATTTTTTTCCCCCTTGAGACAGCCATTATGTTCAACGTAGCTTATTTTCAGATAGAAATTAAGTTTTTGAGGAAGACACTCCCCTCACAGCCCTCAGGGAAAGTGTTGTAAGTTGTGCCCTGGGGGAATATAAGATTCTTACAGAAAAGTTAGTCGTAGAAACTTCAAAAAGGGCTCATTCAATATGAAAACCAAAGGGCTAGTGCCCTTTTTAATAGCCAATAGTGATTGGAGGGCAACTAACCCTCCTCTCATCCCACCATTTCCCCAAAGACATCCACTAAAAATTTTAAGATAGCCATTTAGTTCAACGCAGTTGAAAGTTCTGGAAATTATATCTTTGAGCAGAACACTCCCCCCACAGTCTTCAGGGCAATGGTTATACGCTATGCGCTGGGGGCACATAAGGTTTTTATTGAAAGCTTTGTCGTAGAAAATTGAAAAAGGTGCTCATTCGATTGGAAATTCAAAGAGCTAGTGCCCCTTTTAAGAGTCGTAAGTGATTGGAGCGCAACTATCCCCCTCTCACGCCCACCTTTTCCCCAAACAAATCCAATCAAAATTTTTAGATAGCCATTTTGTTCAACATAATTGAAAATTTTGGAAATTAGGTCTTTAAGGATGACACCCTCCTCAAAACCCTCAGGGCAAGAGTTGTAAGTTATGCCCTGGGGACATATAAGGTTTTAATAGAAAGTCTTGTCGTAGATACTTCAAAAAGGGCTCATTTGATTGGAAATTGAAAGGGCTAGTGTCCTATTTAATAGTAAAAAGTGAATGGAGAGCAACTATCCCCCCTCTCACGCCCAACATTTCCCCAAACAAATTCAATCAAAGTTTAGACATAGCCATTTTGTTCAACGTAGTTGAAAGTTCTGGAAATTATGTATTTGAGGATGACAGAACCCCCAGAGCCCCCAGGGCAAAGGTTGTAAGTTATGCCCTGGGGGCATATAAGGTTTTTATAGATAGCGTTGTCGTAAAAACTTCATAAGGGGCTGATTCAATCTGAAATTGAGAAGGCTAGTGCCCTTTTTAATAGTCGAAAGTGATTGGAGGGCAAATACCCCCCTCTCAAGCCCACCTTTTCCCCAAACACTTCCAATGAAAATTTTCAGATAGTAATTTTGTTCAACGTAGTGGAAAGTTTTGGAAATTAGGTCTTTGAAGATGATATTCCACCAAGAACCCTCAGGGCTAAGGTTGTAAGTTATGCCCTGGGGGCATATAAGGTTTTATTAAAAGTTTTGTCGTAGAAACTTGAAAAAGGGCTCATTCGATTGGAAATTCAAAGGAATAGTGATCTTTTTAATAGTCGAAAGTGATTGGAGGGTAACTAACCCCCCTGTCACGCTCACCTTTTCCCCAAAAACATCCAATCAAAAATTTTGAGATAGGTATTTCGTTCAACGTAGTTGAAAGTTCTGAAAATTAGGTCTTTGAAGATGAACCCCCCCCCCCCTCCTGCAGCCTTCAGGGCAAGGGTTATAAGTTATGCCCTGGGGGCATATAAGGTTTTATAGAAAGTGTTGTCGTAGAAACTTCAAAAAGGGCTCTTTCGATTGGAAATTGAAATCCCTAGTGCCCTTTTTAATAGTCGAAAGTGATTGGAATGCAACTAACACCCTTCCGAGCCGAATAATTCCCCAAACACATCCAATCAAAAATTTGAGATATCCATTATGTTCAAAGCCGTTGAAAGTTCTGGGAAATATATCTTTGAGCAAGACACTCCCCTCACAGTCTTCAAGGCAAGGGTTATCATTTATACCGTTATGGTATATAAGGTTTTATTGAAAGCTTGGACGTAGAAACTTGAAAAAGGGCTCTTTCGATTGGAAATTAAAAGGGCTTGTGCCCTTTTTAATCGTCGAAAGTGATTGAAGGGCAACTAACCCCACTCTCACGTCCACCTTTTTCCCAAACACATACATTCAAAATTTTTAGATAGCCATTTTGTTCAAAGCAGTTGAAAGTTTTGGAAATTAGGTTTTTGAGAATTACAACTCCCCCCCCCCATAGCCCTCAGGGCAAGGGTTGTAAGTTATGCCCTTTGGGCATATAAGGTTATCATAGAAAGCATTTAAAGGAAATGGGAACTTCGTGGGCGGGTGTAAAAAGGGAGGCTTTGAATAGGTTGGGGGTGGAGGAGGAGCGTGCGTAGCTGTGTTGTCCTCTGGTGGCTTGGTGCTGCGGTGAGTTGTTAGTAGTAGTAGTAGTATTGT
>JAQQPU010026932.1:0-11266 GCA_029168905.1 Artemia sp. Kazakhstan ARC1039 | reverse complement strand
TAGGTATTTGTCGACAACAACCAGTGCAGGTAGATTATCTGAATTCACAGTGTACTGATCCTGATGTAGTGCAATGTCAGGGTCACATTTTCTACAGTAGAGTGTGACTTCACTCTTGTCATATCTCTTTGTATAGTCAATGATACTATTCTCATTCATTCTATAGAATTCACATGTTTCAATTTGCCTATTTGAAGCAATTTCACAAACAGTGTCCTCAAGTGTCGAATCACATTCCGTCACAGCCAAATAAAAATCAGTGGGCTTATAATCATAACACCCAGTGTCTTCACAACAATGACGTAGAAACCATATTCTTTTGTTGTTCCAACAGTTGAATCGTTGACCCGGTTCCTCCTCCCAGAACAATCTAAAACCACGACGATACCAATCTCGTACCAGTAAACTAAAATCACGGTTAGGATTCTTTCCAATCATACCGGGATATGTACTCTCCCACTGATTACATTTATCATAATGACAATTGGAGCATAGGTGGCCTCTAGGATGAGAGTCACACACCTCTTCAAGACAGGAATTACAACCTTTAATTTGCACAGCATATCCTCTATGCAATTTACACGGGTTGCATAATCTACACTTTTCATCATACTCCTCAATCATTGTGCAATTCTCACATGATGACCAGCTGCCCAGTGAGTACATACATAACGGACATGTATGGAACATTTTGTCATGTGTTGACGCTCTCACTGCCACAATGAAACTGAGCTAGCAACATCAAAAAATTGTCTGAGATAGAGAGAGAGAGAGGAGTAAATCATCCTTGAGCACCATCTTTCTTATGAAAAAAAAAAGTCCTAAATTTCTAAAAACTAATTTTTAAAAGCATATCCACAATATCATTTTGCTGTGTCGTGATCAATATATCAATAAATTGTGTAAATGCATTTGGACCACGATGTAGAAGCTTCATACAATAGTCTAATGATGGAGAATCAGTTTTCATTATATCGACAAGCATTCCTCGAGAAAATATCTTCCTTTGAATAGACAACTCTAGAAAATCATCGTCTAGAATTAAATGTTTTTCCATAAGAACTAGATTCCTCATGATTCGATCTTTCTCGAATCTATCCATTTTTTTTTTTTTTTTTTTTTTTTTTTCTTTTTTAGTCCTAACTCTCTCACGATCAACTTCAGACTAAACAGAATTTCTTTTTTCTACTCTAGAAAATATACGCTTGTCTACTATAGAAAAAGAAAAAATACCATTGATTTAGAAACAGTTTTATTGATCATAATTACAATAATAATATTCACTGATGCATTTTGTTCTCATCAATATATTTCGATAGGACATCTAATGCTGACCGAAGTTTATTTATATGGAGAATATTTACTTTTTCAGCAAAACACAGCTGCTCCTCCTGCTTAAATTTGCTTAATGATATCACGTATCTAGCATACATAGTGTCCCATTCAAGACATAGTCTACAGCCAGCAGTTATTTCCACAGCTACATTAGGTACTCGTATATCGTTGCTGCTGCTGCTGTCGGTTCCATCATTAATCTCCAATAATGTAAATGCACCACTCATTTTTTTTCTCCACTAATATCCTTGCAAATAAAAACTATTCTCTTTGAATTCAATTCTCTTACTAATATGAATTGTAAAGAAAACTATTCCTTTTATTCAAATCCTAATCACCAATCAAGTTATACTCGTTCCTCTTGGCAAAGGTGTAATGACCTGTAGAATAGGACTACCAGAAAAACCGGAAGGAACGTAAAGGCCGCAAATAAAACAGGATGGAACATAAAGTAGTAGAAATGGTACCTCTTAGTCTACTTATGGCGCAGATCCATTAGGCCTAGGTAAGCTTTGAGTACCAAACTACTAAAATTATTTTGGAAGCCTATAACTCTTTTAAAATACATAAACTGAAGAGATTCTAGCTGTTTGACCACAGCAGTCTCCACAACTCGTAACCGTAATGAGCAACAGGTAGGACTTTGTTCTTAAATAGATACTTGTGCATCTTCATATTTCTTATTCCCATGATACGTTTGTGTCGAAGCCGAGCACAAGCCGCTGCCTTACCACGTGAAAACATCAGTTTAATATGCTCGGTCCAATTCCCACTTGCTGCAACCCCAAATCCCAAATATTTATACTGGGAGGGGGCACTTTTATTGGCTGGCCTTTATAGGTAAATGAATAATCCTGGAGTCCATTGGGCTTCTAACTTTGGAAGATGACAATCTCTGTCTTAGATGCATTTAGCTTTAACTTCTTCGAATCTAGGTAAGCTTCGGTTAAATTCAGGGGAGCTTGGAGTTCCTCAGCTGACTTGGCCACTAAAGCTGTGTCGTCAACGACAGCAAACACGAAACTACAACATTCGCTAGTGATACTACTGGGGCCCATCTCTTTTCAAGGAACTCTGCAAAATCATTAATATACAGAGTAAAAAGTTTTGGTGACAGCGTAAATCCTTAATGAACTCTTCTGAATGTTCTAAAAGGTCTAGATACACCCTGCTTAACAATAATAACAACAGATAAAGTTATCTCATACATATGAATTAATAACTTGATAAACTGTCTAGGTAGGCTATCTTAGCAGGGTAAAAAAAATAATAATAGGCCTATCAATGCTATCGAATGCCTTTTCAATGTCTAAAAAGGCAACATACAGCTTATCTTCTCCCTACAGTATTTTCCAATGAGGGCCTGGAGTATAAACACACGGTCTGTAGTTGTATAGCCCTTTCGGCATCCTACTTGTGTTTCACTAATAGTATTTTCCTTATCTAGCCAGTACCCTAATCTAACATCTAGAGCCCTTTCCAAAAACTTACTAACTGCTGGCACGAGACTAATGGGGAGATAGTTACTATTTATCATACGGTCTCCCTTCTCAAATAACGGCACTATCATCGAAGTATTCCATGCTGCAGACCAACTGCACGACAACAGGAACACATTAAATGAAGTCAAAAGAACTGTTAACAGGGGGCCAGTTAATTTCTTATACATTGCTGAAGGGATTCCATCAATACCCGGAGACAATCCTCCACGATGGCTCTTTATGCTTTATTTCAATTCACTCTCAGATATCTCCTGTATTAGCTCGTAAGAATGCTCTGGGAGCGAAAATTCACTGACCTCTGCATCTACCGGCTCGCTCTACACTTGTGGGTAGATGGGTTCCTGGCCAGTTAAATCTATATGGTTCTCCAAATTTTCAAAATAGGTCGGCCAAGAGTTAACTTCTGGGATAGCTTTTGACTTGTCACGTGGTACACGTAAATTCTTCCAGAATTCCTTCATACTGGCCGATCTACAAGCTCGGAAACACTTCTCTTGTTCTTTAATTTCATATAATGCTTTCTTCCTCTTTACTAAACCCTTGTGGTCTTTTCTAGCTAAGCTAAATGTTGTAAGAGCTTCTTGTCGTTGCTTTGGGCGGCTATTAGCCTTTTTTACCATATCAAGTAAACTAAATAGGCCAACCTTACTGAGTTTATACTCATTATTAAAAGGGCTTGTTTTCTACGGTATAGGTTTCAGAACCTGGCCAGCCTCCTCATGGAGGAGTTGCGACAGGGAGGCCGTAATTATTCCAGGATCCAAAGAAAGCTCACGTGAATCCTTTAGCTTATCCAAAATTTCTTCCGAGCAAAACCGATCTTTCAGTGTTTTCGTTTCTTCATCAGTCCAGTCACGTCGTAACCGCCTTGTCGCCAGAGTAGGGTATGTAAAGCTAGGCTGGGGGAAGAAAGGAATATTAAATACCCTAGAAAGTTGGAGAGAAAGTTTTATCAGAAAATGGTCTGAACCCAACACATGGAGAACCTCAAAATCAACAACGCAAGTAGCGAACACCACATCCACCAAAGCGTAATCAATAACACTTGGGTTAGGCCCCAAGAAGTAAGTGTACTCACCTCTGCCTCTGTCTTTACCAAATCTTCCACTACAAATTGCCAGGCCATTTTCTTCACAATATGCCAATAAGTTTTTTCCCCAAACATTAATTCTTCTAAACTGATCATCACTCTCCGTGGTATCCTGAAGACTTCCGGCTGAACCTCTGCACTCACATATAAATAATATTTGGGAGTTACCTCTAATACATTTGAAGTATACACATTAAAGTCCCCCACTACAATTAAACGATTCCCCGTGAACTCATGTTGTATTGATCGAGTTTCTTCATGTAATATAGTCCATGTGTCTTCTGACGCGTAAGAACTATTTTGTGGTGCAAGATACACATAACCAATAATAAAAAATGAATTCTCGCACTTGAATCTAGCCCACACAATATTCTCAGAACGGCTCCGGAGCCTAACTGCCGAAAAAAACAAATTCCGGTTGAAATACACGACTACGCCACCGTAATACCGATTTTTCTTGGAAATGTTTCTATTCACTGCATAAAATGAATAATTTTATAAAGAGACAAACTTCAAATTATCAGAACTCGTATGCCATGACTCGACCAGGCAAATAATGTCCAACTCACACAATTTAGCTAGTATTGTAGTTTTCTCTTTGAGAACTTGAATATTCCAGCACCCTGTCCTAAGTTCACGATACACACAAAAAGGTACATCGCCACACGGATTCTAGTCCTCGTCACTCATATTCTCGGGAGAATTCCCAGCTTCATCAGTTGGGGGTGAATCCAAACTGTTCGGCTGATCAGCAGTTGCATTTTCTCCGTAAATTACCGACTTGCTATTCTTATGGACATTTCTGTTTCCGGTTTTATGCGCGTCTTCGGGGCTGATGATCGTTTCTAGACCTCTCTTAGCCTTTCCGCCCGGTAACCATTTTGTGCGTTTGATCTGGCCAAGTAAGAGGCGTTCCGGTAGCTGCGTTCATACTACAGCTGGCCCCGTGGTCTACAATTTGAGGGCTCTGGGTCCCTGGAGCTTGCGGGTGAACTTGCTGAGACTGCGATCTTGGCGCTGCATTAGGTTTCGCAGCCGACCTTTCAACCCCATCAGTGACTTGGTTATACAGAAATGTTTGGCCATCAATCAAGAGGCGTGGTCCTTAATTTGGCGTCCTGACCACGTGACAAAGCATCATTTAGCATCGGTTTGAGCTCCTGACGCATTTTACGCTCTAAATGAGTGTAATCCGGGGCTACCAAAATATCAAACTTCTTAAGAAGCCGGCCACTACACAAGATTATATCGCGAAGTTGGCGATTGATGAATTTCACCAAGACAGGGTGCACTTCACCCGGTTTACTTGATCCAAGACACAAAACGTCCTTGAAAACGCACCTACAAAGACTTAGTTGGGGTAAATAGCGATTTACCGCGGCCATAACCTCTTCTACAAGACTTCTTTGGGGTGGATTTGCCGGCTTCAAGCTATAGATAATTAAATTTTGCTGCTTCATCTCTTTTTCTAGTTGCTTCGATCTCTTTTTTTCTTCAGACAATAGATTACGCAAACGGTCAATTTCAGATTTTACAGCATCACCACGGCTTCTAGTCTCAGTTTTGAGGGACGCTAGTTCTGCTTCGATTGCAGAAACGCTAGTTTTAACATCTTGAAGCTGGTTTAATTTCGTGTCCATTTGCGACAATTTTTCCAGAATCGCGGCGATTCCCGTCGATTCAGCCATCTCTTGTATTTTCCTTCAACCCTTCAAAGAAATTATGTTAAAAAACCAATAGCAGTAAACGAAAACTTACTGGCAAGGGGGGCAATTAAATCCCCCCGTTTTCCAAAAGTGCCTTGTAATAAATCGCGTCCGCCAGTGGTTAGTTTGCTTATCCAATAAGTAGCTTGCTTATCCAATAGATTACGTCACAGTGTATTTGGCACGAAATACAGCACAGGTAAATTTTGAACTTGCTTTGTTGGATGCTAGTTGCTAATTGATATACCTAAAATTCTCGGCATATTCAGCCATCATGAGACCGTTGCGACGTAAATGGAAAGAATGCATGTACCCAAAAAAAACGCAACATCTCAAGGATGGCTTTGGATATCTAGTTAAAACTTTCAAGGGTGCTGGGGATGGTATGGACCTCTAATTTAGGGTTTTAGAAGGGGCAGGATTGTATGCAAAAGAAATCATGTATCCACGCTATCAAAATGGCATATCCGGCACGAAATCCGGGTAGGACGTTTGGGGATGAATCTGAAACCTTCAGAGCGTTGGGGAGGAGAGTCATAATGGGTCAAGAAAACCCTTATTCACACAACAAAACAAAAAAAACTTTTAAACCATTTGTTTTGCCCGAAAATGGGCTTAAATTTGTCTCTGATCAGTTAGGACTCCTAATATTTATAGGATATATATTCAATCCCAGTTGCTTGACTTTGATTTTTTTTTTTTTTTTTTTATTCCAGGCCAAAGGGCTAAAAGATTCAGGGTGCACAAAAACTGGACCTCAAATTTTGTCTCTCGAATCAGCCTGAAAATGAAACTCGTAGGTTCCTTGGCGATGTCGGCTGTGGCAAACCAAAAGGCAGTAAGTGACATTTTGTAAATTTTACAGGAGACGCGAAAAACATTTTAAACAAATAACCCAATTTGAAACTAGGAAAATAAGTTGCTAGGAATCATTTTTGAACATGAGCAGACGTAATTTTTCGTGCTGAATCACGTGGTGCTTTCAAAAATCCAACTTTCCATTTACTTTTAGTACTTTTGTCACTTATCTCCTTTTGTCGCATTTTTCGGCAGACCAAAAGGAGCTATGAGCCATTTTGCCGTTTAAATTTAAATTCCAAAAAAATTAAATTTTTGACAATGTTTTCAACTATTAAACTTTTTTACCAACATTTTTTTTTCTTACTCAGTGAATAGATCATGTTGAAAACTACCCTCTCTGATGCCACCCACGCCTGTGAAACGCAGAAAGCTGGGGTCAAAATCGTCCAGAAACTTCTCCTATGTATCGCATTCTCAGAACCATAACTTCAACTATTTTAATGTAAAAAAACGTATAAAAGGATTGTTCGTTTATTTGGAAACTGACCAGAAAACAGGAACAACATTCGACTTCAATTAAGCTTTTAGAAACTCAAAAAAGCAAACATCATTATAGTCCATCTTGTTCTTCACATCCCTCAAAAGTGAGATCAGCTGATGCTTTGTCTTCCGTTGTATCTTTTTCCAGAATTTTCTGGATCTCTGGTCTCTCATGTGTGCTACCAGCTTTGTCATGATCTCACCTTTTTTTGAGACGTTTACTCCCCTCAGTTGTTTCAGAGACTTTGGCAATCGTTTGCCAAGTTCTTTCTTCGCTGCAACTGTAAGAAATCGTAAGAGACAAGCTCCTGATCAAAATCCTCACGATAAAACATAGAGAATTCACCTTTTTTGGATGCAACTTCAACTATTTTCTGTAGCAGCACTGGTTGGTTATCTTTCTTCTTTTTGAAGGACTTTTCGTTTTTGCACTCGCGAAAGTAACTGATGCAAAGCTCCCTGACGCGAGTATTTTCCCTGGAATGTTGCATCAGCTTCTTCAAAGCGCCAAAGTCCTCAACATTTCTGTTCTTCCTAATTTTAGCCTCGATAAGTCCATGGATTCCATCGGCAGACATATGAGTATGACCTTTCGTCAAATACTTGATTGTGATCATGGTGGGTGCCCAGGGTTCGTCCGAAATCCTCACTAGCATAGAAAACAGAATATAATTTTTGTTTTGTCCACTACAGTTGTCGGCATAAAATATGAATTCATCTGTGTCCCTATGCTCGTCAATAAGTGCATGATAAGCTGAAGCAACTGCGTCTGCACTTCTTCCATAAGTTGCCTCGTGCCAGACAATACAATAGGCTGGAAGAGGAGTCGACCCTGTTTCATCCCTTCAGGTTTTTTCTTTCTCCAGTTTGGTTGCATTGTCGTAATAAACGATCTCATATAGGCTGTGCGCTCAGCATAGCCAAGAGCTGTGTAATTTTAGTATACTAAACGCCGCTGCTCGAGAGTTAGTGACTTGCAAGATCTTTTGCATTTGTGGATGTCACAACCTTCCTCAATAAAGGGACGTTTTTCTTTATTTTTCTCAATTCTTTTCTTTTTCTTCTCCGACACGCTTTTCTTCATAAGCGATTTTTCTATCGCCACAGGAGCTGAATAAGTCTCTGCATCAGGAAGCACAGGCTGACTAGTCAGGATTGGTTCTTCAACCGTTGATCCAGACCTCGCTTGATCTGAATCCTTAAGTACAGGTTGATGAGGCATTGAAAGCTGGCCTGGCAGGGTTGGTTCACCACACAGTGCATGCTGGTCATTTGTCTAGTTTTCTTCTTTTCTTCAGACAGTAATGAAAGTGACGAAAAAATCCCGGTGTGGACGACCAAAAGGAGCTAAGTGACAACTTTAAAACTTGTTTTACTGGTATCCACGACTGCCCAAAAGGAGATAAGTGCAGGACATGCCCGTCGGTGAACTTAACTCCTTTTGGCCTGCAAGACAGCCCGAGAAATGCACATAACGTCTTTTTAACGGATCACAAAGCTTTGAATATCTCGGGAACGAAAGGAGATGCGTACACTCTGAATAGATCAATCGGTCGAGCGTGTTCTGTTTGGTGGGGATAAGGATAAAACTCATGTTTCGAGAATATGTCACTTACCGCCTTTGGTTTGCCACAGCCGATGTGGGTGTACAGGGTTTGTACGGTAAGTAATAGGACTGAATCGATTTAAAACATTTATTGAGTCAATCGTTACAATTCTTTAAACAAAAAACTTTCAAAATAGGCTCCTTCTGCGTCAATGCAGCGCTGCCAGCGCGATTTCCAAGCATTGAAGGCGTCACGGTATGCATTCTCCGGAATAGCCTTGAGAGCCGTGGTGCACGCTGCTTGGATCCCCTCTGTCGCCTCTGTCGCTTTCATCGGCCTTTTCAGGCGAGGAAACAAAAAAAAAGTCCGGCGATGCTACATCTGGGCTGTAAGGCGGCTGTGGAAGCGTTGGGATGCCGGGCTTGGTCAGGTAGCTGTTCATCAGAAAGGCGGTGTGAGCCGTTGTATTTTAGTGGTGCAACTTCCAGTCGGCTGAGCTGCCTTGTCAGACCTGATTGACACTTCGTTTGAGTCTCTTGAGCACTTCCACATAAAACTTGGCGTTGACGGTTTGTTCAGGAGGAACAAATTCATGGTGGACGATGCCTTTGATGTCAAAAAAGACAATGCGAATCGTTTTCACTTTGGATTTGCTCATTCTCGCCTTTTTTGGGCGAGCAGACGCCGACGTGTGTCACTCAGAAAATTACATTTTTGTCTCGGGATCATATTCAAAGATCCAGGTTTCATCACCTGTGATTACGTTATTCAAAAATTGGAGGTCACTTTCAAACGTATTCAAATTTTCTTGGCACACTTCCGCTCGTCACAATTTCTGGTTGTCATTGAGCACTTATGGGACCATCTTCGCGCACACCTTGCGCATGTTCAAATGCATCGTCACAATGTCGACAAAAAGGCGACGGTCTGAGTTCAAACCTTTGCGTACACGAGTCACATTGTCGGTGTTCGTCGAAGCCGAAGGTCTTCCAGCACGTTCTTCATCGGCGATCTCTTCCAGGGCCTCCAAAAAGACCTGGTGCCACTGAAAAACACCACTTCTTGCTAAAGCGACATCTGGGTAAGCCTGCTTGATCATATCAAACGTCTCTTTTGCAAATGTACCAGTTTCACTCAAAATTTAATCGCTTACCTCTGCTCTAACGAACACTGTATTTTCAGCTTGCACCACTCACAGAAACACGTCAAGCAAAAATGCCTGTCCTGACTTCAGTGGCGGATCCAGGGGGGTGGGGGTGTTCCCCCCTATGGTCGTCTAAAGTAGTGTAATTCACTTAATTAACGCAAGTTTGCGTTAATTAAACTTGCTTTTAACGCAAGTTTATCGGATCAACCAATTTTCCGCCCCCCCTAAAAAAGGCCCCTGCCTGACTCTCCAGTTGCTCGGAGACAAATTACCAGCCGCTCGTTCGTTAGCTATGAACGCCCTCTAACTAGAAAGGGGGGTGCCAGTCCCACGAGTACACCATATTGGGGCATAGAGTCCCTAGGGAGAACACCTGTGCTGTCAGTCCCGACGGGGCACCAAATATGGGCATGGAATCCCCAGGGAGAACACGTTTCCGAGAAATGTCTCCGGGCGAAGTTTATTAATGTCTTTGGAGTTCGTCCAAGAGAATTGTTTCCAGGCGAAGTCTATTAATGTCTTTGATGTATTTCCAAGGAGAGTTGTTTCCGGGCGAATGTTTATTAATATCTTTGGAGTTCTTCCAGGAGAATTATTTCCAGGCGAATGTTTTGATCTTAGAGATGAAGAGATTAACGCGGGAAAGGGTTTCCTAGTAATTTGAAATGTGACAGCGCAGGGATGCCAAAAACAAAAGGAACACGCTGAAATTACGTTTAGGGGTTATTTGAGCGAAACCGTTTTAGACATTTTAGGGAATTATTTCGGCAAAACAGTTAGAGACATTTTAAAAGATGATTTTAGAAGATGTTTTAGAAGAGGATTTGAGGGTGAAACTCTGTGGTCGTTATAATACACAAGTTCCATTTGAACAGTGTCGTGAGGTCCCCTACCCCAACCCCAAAGGGCTCCGATCCCCTTACCCCAACCCCGAAGGAAGCCCCCGGTCCCCAAAGGTCCCCCGGGCTCCCGAAGGACCACCCGGCCCCAAGGGCCCCCTGGACCCCCAAAGGCCCCCGGGCCCCCAAAGAGTCCCCTCCCCAATTTTTAATACTTTTTAAGGCTTTATTATATCTTTTCAGAACAATTTATTTTCTTTTTGTCCATCCTAAACCCATTTTACAAGCTGAAGTACCCATCCTTCTCACCCACAACTTTACTTTACGACTTTTTGCACACCCCAAGGTCAAGCAATATGTCCCTCCTAAACCCATTTTACAAGTTGAAGCACCCATCCTTTTCACCCACAACTTTACTATACTGCCTTTTTGAATGCTCCAACACCAAGCAATACTTTTCAAATGGCATTTCAGAACAAGTTATTTTCTTAATGTCCTTCCTAAACCAATTTTACAAGTTGAAGTTCCCATCCTTTTCACCCCCAACTTTACTTTACAGCTTTTTGAATGCCCCAACACCAAGCAATACTTTTCAAAAGGCATTTCAGAACAAGTTCTTTTCATAAGAACCCTACTAAACCCATTCTACAAATTGAAGTACCCATCCTTTTCACAAACAACTTTACTTTACAGCCTTTTGAATGCACCAACACCAAGCAATACTTTTCAAATACATTTCAGAACAAGTTCTTTTCATAA
>JAQQPU010026929.1:0-11269 GCA_029168905.1 Artemia sp. Kazakhstan ARC1039 | reverse complement strand
TTTTTACGACCTTTAGTTGTTATCAAGCAATTTTTAAGGCTAAAACAAGATAATAAAATGCGCTGACTTCAAAATTCTTAAGGAAATGTTGCAAAACGAACCACGTTTTTTCTGTATTTTTACGACCTTTAGTCGTTATTAAGCAATTTTTAAGGCTAAAACAGGATAATAAAATGCGCTGACTTCAAAATTCTTAAGGAGATGTTGCAAAACGAACCACGTTTTTTCTGTATTTTTACGATCTTTAGTTGTTATCGTGCAATTTTTAAGGCTAAAACGGGATTATAAAATGCACTGACTTGGAATTTTGAACCTGACAAACCAGAAATTCGGGGCTTTTAGAGGAAACTCCAAATAAAATAATTTCAGCTTAACGGGTGTTATTAGAATACTTAACTTATCATAATACACACAGCAATATAACAATAATAATACTATAATGTTTTTAAAGATAATTAATGAATATCATGGTTGCAGCAATAAACCCAAAGTTTCAAACGCGTTCTGAAAAAAAAAATATAGTGAAAATCTTTTGTCATTTATAGCAACATTAAAACTTAAGAAGAACAGATATTAGTATGTATATAATGGGGGCTGCCCCCTCCCTAATACCCTACTCTTCACGATAATGCTTTTCAAAACTTTAAAAAAAGGTTCTGACTCTACTTAAACGGCCCTTGTATTTCAGGAATCGTTCTTACAGAATTGAGACAAAAGGTCGAACCTTAGCGTTAAGAGTGTAATACTGACGAGGGGACAGTCTCCCTCAAATACGGAAAAATTTTTGTTCGTCTTGAGTTTTAACGTTGCTCCTTACTTTCAGTAAAAAAAAACTTGTTTTTTATTTATTTGATTTCTGGTCGTTTTTCAATAATCTAAGGATATACACCTCCCCTTTGAGAAAATTACCCCCCCCCCCGCAAAAAATTCACTAGAAAAGTTCACCCGACATAAAATCCTTCCCTTGATATATTGCCCCTGTACGATTCCATCCTCGCTGCGAATTCCCCCCGGAAAATTTCTTGCGGATGATTCCTCCTGAAAACGACTCCTTAGCATACTTTCATTTGAAAAAAAGACTTTTTTTGTTTAATTTCTGATAGTGTTTCATGTTATGGTGGAATCCCTCCTGTGTGGACATTTTTTACGGAACCTCCCCCTCCCCTTCCCAACGAGAAGTTTTTCTTGTGGAGAATATCCCCACAGAGAATTCTTCCTCCGGAAAATCCACCCACACACCTATGAATCCTCAAGGGAATTCTAGTTTCACTAAAAATTTCCCCTGGACAATTCCCCGAGAGCATCTTTGCGTGTAAAATGGAGTCGTCAACGAGAAAGTAAGACAAATAAAACGGATTTTGTATATGAGTTCATGCAAATTCCTCTCGTGTAAAATATCCCCTGGAAGGTTTACCCCTGGAAACTTTCCTCCCAATGGGAAATTCTCCCCGTAGAAAATCCCTCCCCAGAAAATCGCCCCTGAAAAATGTCTACATTCTTCCCAATTACAAATACTATATGTACATAATGGACAAATTTCATATCTTGCATCCCTTCCTCCAGGGGCTATGAGAGTCATGTCATCTCCAAAAGGCATAGTTATTGAGCTTTTCAACTATACTCAACAAAATGCCTATTTCAAAGTTTTGATCAGACGATCTTAGGGAAAATGGAATGGGAGGGGGTTTAGTTGCCCTTTAATTTTTTGATCACTTAAAAAGGGCACTAGAACTTTTAATTTCCATTTAAATAATCCTCCCCCGATCTTCTGGGACCATTGGTCTGATACGATCATCCCCAGGAAGAAAAAAGAAGAAGAAGGAAAAAAACAACAAATAAACACGCATCCATGATCTTTCTTCTGGCAAAAAAAGAAATAAAAATTCCACATTTTTAAAGACAGGAGCTTGAACCTTCTACAGTAGGGTCCTCTGATACGCTGAATCTGATGGTGTGATTTTCAATAAGGTTCCTTTACTTTTAGGGGATATTTCCCTCCTTTTTCCAAATCAGGCAAATTTTACTCTGTTTTTTTTTTTAGTTTCAGTTACTATTTCGGCGAAACTTTACCATAAGAGAAGCAAAAATAATGAAAGTAAACTTTCTTATGAGAAGCTCGGGAATCTTTGCAGCATTGCGGCAGAAAAACTGAATTGACAATAACAGGAATTTCCGTAAATTATATAACCTACAGATCTTAAATTCTATGAAGGCCCTTCAGGTTTCTACAATCGGTGTATGTTTAATATAAGATAATATTTCATAAGGAATTTTTATCTACCATTCCTAAAAGACGCCAAGGACAAGATATTCACGGACATCTTTGCAGATTTTTTTTTAGTGAAAGTTTAAGAGATGCGAAGATAAAATTGACAAGTTGGTTTTCAGGTGAAATTTGAGTGAAACTGGATAGATGGAATCTGAGAAAAGAAATGATAAAATATAATAAAGTGGATTTTGAGTGCGACTTCGTCTCTAATAGTATTCCAAAGCAGCTCCAGAAATGTGGTTTATAGCCAAAATAGCTCAAACTTAAAGCTAATTAAAAAAAAAAACTTTGGCAGCTACCAGTATGATTTTATCTATATTCTGTTTTAAACTGCCAGAGGCTAAAATCTACCAATGCGGCGTAATTAATGCATCCGTCTATCGCAGAGCAATACAATGAAATATGTTTTGGGCTACATTTCTGAAAACCAGGGGATCGTTAGAAATAATATGCCCATCAGAATTTTTACATTTTATACAATTTTACAAAGGTACACAGGAATTTTTTAAAGGGGGGGGGAATGAAAAAAATTCTAACCGATAATTTAAATGAGGTTGATAAAGATTTGGGGGAGAATCCTCCCTTGCATATGTCCCTGCTGCCCGTTACATTTTAATAAAAGCAAAGTCATTATATGCAAATTGATTGTGGAGCCAAAATCCTTGGAGCCAAAGTTTCAAAGGGCATAGTACGCGATTCAAAGATTCTTACTGCTTCAGTACGGGGTCGGTTCCCAGTGGCGTCAATTCATGAAAATATAGGGAAGGGGATGGGCAGAATGTAGTTTTCAAAATCTAGGGAGGGGAAGAAATTTTGCTGTTTCTAATTATCTTTAATGAAAATACAAAAGGAAGGAATTTTTAAATCAGAGAATTTATTTTCCAAATGAAAGGGAGGTGTGCAAATGCTGCTGCTATCGAGACACTTTTACATATATATTTTACATGCTTACATATTAAATATGTGTTTACATTTTGCGTATTTATACAGGTTTTGCACATTTATATCGGGTATAGGGCAGAAAGGTGATGTTACCTAGTAGTCTTCGTACAGGATTACAGGGATTGCGCGAATATACGTGGGTGAGATTTTTAAGAACGAATTCATGATATTTTAGATACGAATAATCTCATGGCATTGGCCACCTTCTGGGTAAATTTTTCGCAGTTCGTATTATTGACTGACGAATAAAGTAAACATACCACTCGATGCCTTTTTTTTGCTCTTTCCAAACATAATAATCATTTTTGCGGCAAATGAATTTTACCCCCAGCCCTATATATACTAATTCAGGGTATATATTTGCACATTAAGGGGGGGGGATAAACATTTAAACTTACCTCTCATTTGCATCATTTACAAATCCTCCCGCCCCCTCTAATGTGCAAATATATACCCTGAACTTGTATATATAGGGCTGGGGGTAAAATTCATTTGCGGTAAAAATGATTATTATATTTGGAAAGAGCATAAAAAAGGCATCGAGTGGTATGTTTACTTTATTCGTAAGTAAATAATATGAACTGCGAAAAATTTACCAGCTTCTGTATTAAACCTAATCCAAAAGCTTGCAGATTTTATGGGCTTTGTACTATTTTCTGTTGGCTCGTTTTTCTCATCAGCAACTATACCGATATGAAGAAAACCCAATATGCTTCTGAACATAATCAAGGGCTATATCCAGGTTCTTAGAGATCACATCAGATTTATGCCTCTTTAAGGATCATGATAAGAGAGTCCTACCTTCAAAACCAAAACAAATCAGAATTGGCTCTCTGAAGCTTTCATGAAGCTGGCATCGAGACTTGAATCACGGAGTCGGTAATTTACCGACTAGAAAAATTACCAGTGTAATTTATCATCCCTTTGACCCCTGTATTTAACTACAACACATAATTATCATTACCTTTCCGATTTCATTGACCGTCATCCTTTTCCCCCCACCGCTTCATTCAATCTAAAACTCTTTGATTGTATCCTTAAAAACAATACCCAAAGATTGACGTTCAGCCGTAAAACACAACCGACTCTGATCATCCACTAACTAAAGTTGTCGTATAGTTTTTTTCGCATAAAAATCACTATACATATCTATCATCTCCTTAGAACGGGTATTTTAACGTGGTAAACTGGTCTTGGTGACTTTTCTATTAATTGATTGCAGCGTTATAATTTCTTTACCGTTAGGGGTTGACACTATACTGTAAAGCTTCCTAGTCTAATAGCATAGGCACTCCGAAGGGGGGGGGGTGTGATATTAGCGGAAATTTCTGTTCAATGACATTCTAAAGCGTAGTTTCACAAAGACCCCTTAATGTGACTCATATCTTTCTCATTTTCTACCTAAACACTTATATCTCCCTCATTTTCTTCCAGAGGTTACCACAAGCAAGCCAGGGCGAGATAGAGCCGTCCCCTTCTGGAATATCGGAAATATGTGATAATTAGAGCTATTTGTTGGAACTTTCTGAAATAAATACGAACATTTGAAACAACAAAACACTCTTCAAATCTTTACCCACTTGGAAAATTCTGGAAATCTCCACTGGCAAGTGTGAATAATTTTTTTCTTGGGGAACGCCATTACAAAAAAAAATCCGGGTAGGGGGGGGGCAAAATAATTAAAAAACACAAGAAAATCCAATAATTTGAACAATAAAGGTCGACAAAATCCATAAATTTTTGATTTTATTAGAGGGGGAGCCTTAAGGCCACCCTACTTGTGTCTCTGGTCTCTCCTCCCTGGAAAAATTGCTGCGCCGACCCCATATCTGGTTATATCGACCTATGCGTTTAAGCAAAACATGTTCAGCAACAAATCCTCTGACCAGTTTATTCACTAGTTTCGCACCTTCGAAAGACTTTTTTTCTAGTTTCCCGTGTGATTTTTTTTTTTTGAAATATTATTACAACTAAGACAAGCCCAGATAAATTTATTAACAAAAACAACGCTTACGTCATCATTCAATAACCATCAGGGAAGCCCGTTGGGTTGTGTATGATGGTTGTAACTATCCTTAGAAGCTACTACTAATATATACCCATTCAGTTATAAATCAAAATTACAATCTGAAAAACAAACAACAAAATAAATAAAATAAATTATTACGTTTCATTATAAATCACTAACAACTACCAAGAAGGTAAGGTTTTAACCTACCCTTGAACTGGCTAACATTATATGCTAGCCTTAAACCACAGTTCATATAATTATCCAGTATGATCATTCCCTATCTCCCCCATTATAAAAACCCGGACCGGGGTGCGAGTGCTCCAGAGAACGTAGAAACATAAGCGGCGTCAGATCTTTTCACGGGTAGACAAGTCAGACGCGAAACAATCGGAAACAAGTGGAAACCCGCTATTAATAACTGCACGAAGAAGTGGGAGGAGCTTTTTGTTCGCACCGAGAACGAAGACCAGAAATGATCTGCGATAAGCTTACTGGATAATTATATGAACTGTGCCTTAAACCCTCCGGGAGAGTATTCCACCCCTGTGGTCCCACAAAACGTGGACGCAAAGTTCCTCGTTGATTACTCCAAACGACAGATACTATCCACGAAGAATCCCTAGTTTCGTAGCGTCATAACAAGAGTTTAACCTAAAAAATTTTCAAAAACACTGGTCAATTTTGAGTCAGAATTTTATTAACAAAAATAGCTAGTTGATAATTTCTTAACTTGTAAGTATTTAGAATTTTTAGCTTAGTATAGCAACTAAAAGTGTTAACTCCAAATCTCATGTTATTTCTTAAGACACGAACAACTTTCTTCTTTAATACTTTTATTTTTTTTTTTAATTGGCAAAAAAGAACTAGTCCACAGCAAAGATCCATAAGACGAATACGAGCCAATAAGAGAATGGCAGAGGGCCGTTAGAATTCTTGGTGTAAGCTCATTGCTTAGCCTTCTTAGAAGACCCAAACCTTTCGCCACTTTTACTGCTACACCAGTACAATGTAGTTTCCAACTCAAAATCTAGATAAAAAAAACAACCAAACTATTCAACGCAAAAACTTGATTTAAACATGCACCATTCAGACCAACATCATTTTCTAAAACAATGGGAGTACTAGCGCTACTAAAAGTAATAAGATTTGTCTTAGAAATATTAACAAAGAGATAGCTAAG
Source organism: Artemia sp. Kazakhstan ARC1039 (assembly GCA_029168905.1). Lineage (NCBI taxonomy): Eukaryota > Metazoa > Arthropoda > Branchiopoda > Anostraca > Artemiidae > Artemia > Artemia sp. Kazakhstan ARC1039. Next base: position 4,867 of record JAQQPU010026929.1, on the reverse strand, counting down.
CCTCGTAAAACTGACTGATTCATATAGGTCTTTATTAGCCTTTTCAATCAAGAGATTCACACAAGATAGTTTTACTGTAAACACAGCGTCATCAGCAAGTGACGTAACCAGTACCCCAGGGATGTAAAAACGGATGATATCTGCATAAATCAGGTACAGTATGGGGCTCAAGCCCCAAGCCTTGCGAAGCTCCACACCGGACGCTAAAAATTCTTGAAATGCAGCCATTAATATCCATTCCAAGTGTCCTCTCACTAAGCTAAGACTTAAACCACTGCTAAGATGGTTCAGGCAAACCCCTGCGTGAACCCCTAAACAAAGTAGCCTAATGAATAAGATATTAAAAACAACAGTATCAAAAACTTTAATGGAATCTGTGAAACTTAAAAGCACTAACTCCCCTTGTTTAAGCGCAGAGTTAATAAAATCTGTGAGATGGTGGACTGCATACATTGTAGAATGGTCTTTCTTGAATCAAAATTGGTTTTCCATGATAAATCTGAATAGTTTCAGGTGCTTATGCAATCTTCTATGCATAACTTATTTTTTAACGAAAATCACACCATCAGATTCAGCGCATCAGAGAACCTTACTGTAGAGGTTTCAAGCTCTTATCTGCAAAAATGTGGAATTTGGTATTTTTTTCCAGAAGAGAGATCACGGATGCGTGTTTATTTGTTTGTTTGTTTCTTTTCCCCAGAGGTGATCGTATCGACCCAGTGGTCCTAGAATGTCACAAGAGCGCTCATTTGAACGGTAATTAAAAGTTTTAGTGCCTTTTTTAATCAAAAAAAAAACAATTTAAAAATAGAATCACTTTTTACAAAAAAAAACTGTATTTTTGATGTCTTTAGTAGTAAAGACCCCGGTACTCCTAAACGAACACCAAATATGGGAGACAATTGAACACCCTCCAGAGCATCACCTATACTCCGACCATGAATACATATTTACAGGCGAACGGGACTCCAAATAAGGAGTCACTAAGAATAATTTGTTCTACAGTGTTAGATGCAATATGACAGAAATTCTATTTTTAATATATTTTTCTTTGAATTCGAGTGTATAAATATGGGTTACAACTGCTAGTGCTGTATCACTTATAGTTCTATTCTTGACTAAGCGATACATATATTATGGGGAGTCAAAATGGCGTTAACCAATTCATCGATGTAAGTTGCTTTTTTATAATTAAATAGTTTGTATATAATTAATTTAGATATTACCTTCTTTCTAAGGTATTATCCTCAAGTACAACATTTCTACTTTCTTTCTAAACTACTGACTTCCGTTCAAGCTATCTGTTTTCTCCAACACTGTGTCTCTTGCTAACCTCGTATCAAGTTCACTAGACCGTGAAATAGGGTGACTTTTAAACTATAAAGTCCTTTCCGGTGTAGATGTTAAAACAGGCCAAGTATCTACAATTGTAAAAAGACGGCTGATATTTGGAAAGAAATCAGCTTTGCACGTATCAAGTGCAGCCAAAGCCGAGACTGGTCTTTCTTTGTTGTTAACGTTCTGCCACATCGTTGTCCACAATTTCAGTTCGTGGCTTAGGGTATCTGGCTCTGGTAAGAGGTTAGAGTGAATATAAGTATTCTCACTGATTTCTGCGTCAGACGAGTTGATTTTGTCTAAGTTCGCAGGTATGAAGCAACTTAAAGTTGTCAAAATTGTAGGATGCACCGTAAATCTCTTCTTGAGTTCTGACATGAAGTAGTCCATGAATGGAATGCATATGGAAGCTCTGTACGCTTCTTTCGGCGAACTGATGTCAGAGTCGTCGTTTCGACGACGACGACCAACTCTTGGAAACGTCAATCCTATCTTCAGATCTCTGGCAAAATCTTCTATTTTTGAACACAACGAGTCAAACAAAGAATCTGCGTCTTTCCGTAGGCCCACAACTGTCTGCACCACAGTTTCAACGTGGTCGTATGCAAGCGCCAAGTCACAGTCAACAGGTGGATGAACTTTACACAGTGGCAACATAAGACCAAAGAGCTCCTTTGATACGAATAAACTGGTCAGAAACTGGCCTTGCTCCATTGAGCTTGCTAACTTATGGGCCTTTGCGGAAGTCTCAGCATTCGTGTTTCCTTCTTGAAGCTCTTCCAGTGCTTCTAAAATTGGCTTATAGAGCTCTATAAGGCGGTTAACGGCATCGTACCTCTCCACCCACCATGTTTCACAAAGGATAATGAGAGTAGTTTTTTCTAGATTCTGGCAAGCATTGTCGAATTCTGTCTTTGAGTACCTGGGGGTGGATGAGCCAAAAAATTTTCAGATCAGAGACATTGTCCCAAAACAAGTTTTCATGACTGAAATGGACGAAGCTGAAGCAATCGCCAGGTCGAGTGTATGTGCTTCACAGTGGACATAAATTGCTCGAGGATACTGCTGTCTAATCCAAGCTTGAGTGCCTCTCAGACGCCCACTCATAGCAGCTGCTCCATCATACCCCTGTCCTACAAGCTTGCTCAAATCCAAACCATGGTTTTTCAAGGTTTCTAATATTGTGGTGGCCAGACCTTGTCCGGTTAAATCTGATACGGGAAAAAACCCAAGAAAATCTTCGCGCAAAGCTCTGTTTGAAACTAATCGAACACATATGGACAGCTGCTCTGTGTTTCTCATGTCAGATCTTTCATCCACTAAAACCAAATAGCACACAGTTTCGTTTACCGTTTTAACAATATCAGCTTGAATCATATTTCCACAAACACCAATAAGCTCACTTTGCACAACTGGGGACAGATACATCCCATTTCCTATACTTTTTTCAATATGCTGTTTCAGCTCGTAATCACCACATCGTATTCTTATTCTCAAAAGAGCACGGAAATTTCCATCGTTTAAAGTTGGTTCTTTTTCTTCGGGACGCAGAGGACCTTGATTATTCGTACCACGAAGGGGTAGCTGCTGTCGACCACAAAAACAATAGTTTCTACAACCGGTTTGAGTCTCGTGCGATTTTCTTTTGCTTGAGCTTTTCAAGCATCATCTAACTTGGAGAGAATATTGTCTTGCTTGCCTTTCTGTACGGCTTCAAAGCCCTCCACAAGTACAACACTTCCTATATGGAAATTCAATTTACTGTGACAAGCGAAAACTTCAATCGCGTCTTTCCACGCTGTAAATGGTTTTAGGACCAGTGATCCAAGCCTTTGGTTATTTCCTTTACCGGAGCATTCAGCTGCAAAGATTACACAGTATTTGCAGACAGCATCCTTAAATTTATCCGGGTACACAAGCCTCGGAAAACCAGCTATCCAGCTTATCTGAAACCTTAAATTACGTTTGCCTAATGCTGGAGACGAGTAGCTCTCGTCTGGCAGCCACGAAAAATCAAGTAACTGCAACTTCGCAGTAACGTCTAAATCACAGGCCCTGTTGACAGCTTGTCCAATGTCGTTTTGTGGGATCTGAAGATGGTTGCTGCCTAGGGAATTCTCCTGCGTTGACGAATCGTCATCCCTGGAGAAAATTTTTGAGGTTAGAACTGGTATAAGGCGTTTTCGAAGCTACACCTAAGAGTCCTAAGACAACAATCCCCGGTTCACTAACAGTTTTTCAAGGTAAAACGCTCTGGCACTCAATACAAATAACTTGACATCTCTCAAATTAACATTTTTATCACGGATAGTAAAGCAACTTATTTATACTAGCCAGTTAGTTTTGGCTTGGTTGGAAAATAAATTGTAGCTATATTTTAGTATTTATTTAGTATTTAGTAAGTGTTATATATTTAAGTATTTAATTGGTATTTTTATTTGTTATTTATTTGGTATAAAAAAAGTGGGGTGGGGTGGGGTAGTTCTTGTCGATCTGTTGGAAAGCTAATTTGTTGTTGTTTCACCTTTTCAGTGGGATAATTCACATTTTCAATAAAAACATTCTAAAAAGCATTTTTGATTTCTTGATGGGGCGCCCCTATCCTTCCCTAAAAGGGCTGCCTGTGGTTGTGCTATTTTTTTCACCCTCTTATCTACATTAAAAAAAACTTTTCCATTGAGGAATGCACTTTTAAAAAATATTTTCATTGGAAAACAAAAAGATTGCCCTACTCCCCTTGAGTTTTGATAAATATATTGCTCTGCCATTCTCTTTATTATTGCTAATAGGTTCAATTCGACTATCATCTTGAGAAACATGTCCTGTACTAGCCTAATTACCGTTACAGAACAGATAAAGATAATTCCTATTCGTCTTTAGGGCGGATTCAACCAACCCCCCGCTCAGGGTTAATCCCGGTTTTCCTGGATTTTTTTGCAGTCCGGGATTTTTTTGTGTCCGGGATTTTCGGGCTTTTTTGTAAGAAAACCGGGATTTTTGCTAAAAACCAGGATTTTTTAATTAAAAATAGATTTTAATTAAAAAGGTAGTCTACTTTTTTTCTGTACGATATCACGAATATTCTCTGGTTTTGTGTGTTCCCTTTGGATTTGCGCTTGTACACTGGGGCAGCGATTTTTTCGTTCGGGATTTGACTTTTGAAAATTCGACTTCAGTGTAACGTCGAGCGGCGGATTCATAACAAAAACAGTGAGGACTTGTCCTTGTAGTTCATTTTGCCCCGTGTAATGCCTCGGGCAAAGTTAATCTCAGAAAAGGTAATTAAAAAGCGTACGGCATTATACTTTTTCTGTTCAAAAGGATACTTATTTCAAAAGGATTTTTTGTAAGACGAATGATAGTTCCGCTGTCCGCTTCTTGAATGGCAAGACTTTTGCTAAACTGAAAACCAACTATTGTAAAAATGAAAGGGACGTGTGAAGACGTAATAAAAGGAAACTTTTATCGCTTGCCAAGCCATATTTGTGGTAAAGTGGTTTTATAGTTGTTGGAGTGATGTTGTGGTTGA
>JAQQPU010026928.1:0-11269 GCA_029168905.1 Artemia sp. Kazakhstan ARC1039 | reverse complement strand
GTTCGAATTAGTAGGGTCAAAAACCATGTTCCGAAGAATTAAAACCCTCCATCTTGAACAGGAGAAACACTTTTTTACATGGGAAGTAAAGTGTTTTTCCTTCGCTGCTAGTGAGGCACTGAAGCATAGTAGAAGGATTTTTAAGGGCTCAGTTGGAAGTTATTTTTTATTTAAAGAAATAGCTTAATTCTTATATAGATTTCTGCCTTTTTAAATGGATATTTCCCAATCACCGCTTAACACGTGGCGTAGGTTTTATATAAATCTAAGAAAAAGAGAGATGAATCTGCAATGTCAAATGAAATAAGTCTCTCCAAATCAGTTGATTATGAAAACGTTTGACAACAAACTGCTCATTAGAGTATTGCCTAAAATTAGGCATCGCTTCTAGATAATCAAACAGTTCGTGGTAATGAACTGTAAGTAAGGAGCCACCCGGCTCAATAGTAACCGAAACTCTAAAAAAAGGAATTTTGATACCATAAGTTTCATCAAGTTTAGTGTTACCTATCAAAAGTCACGAGTCTGAGAATATTTGCCTTATTTTCGAAAAAAAAGTAACACCCCGATAAGTCATAGAATCTTAATGGAAATCACATCATCAAATTCAGCGTATTAGACAACCACACTGTAGAGGTTTCAAGCTCCTATCTGCAAAAATGTGGAATTTTGTAATTTTTTTGCCAGAAGAAAGATTACGGATGCGTGTTTACTTGTTTTTTTTTATGTTTTTGTTTTTTGTTATTTTTTTTCCAGGGGTGGTCGTTCACCCAGTGGTCGTAGAATATCGCGAAAGGGCTCATTGGAACGGAAATTAAAAGTTCTAGTGACCTTTAGAAGTGACAAAAAAATTGGAAGGCAACTAGGCCACTTCCCACGCTCATTTTTTCCTTAAGTCACCTGATCAAAATTTTGAGATATCCATTTAGTTCAGCATAGTCGGAAAATCTAATAAATATGTCTTTAAGTGTAAAATGACCCCCCCCCCCCGCAGTGCCCGGAGAAAGGAATGCAACTTGTGAACTTTGTCTATTTTTTTACATGTAGTATTTGTTATTGGGAAGTATACAGCCATTTTTTTTGGGGGGGGGGTGGTGTGCTTGGGGTGGATTTCAATGGGGGAATCTTCCTTGAGGAGGTAAATTTCTGGGGAGTGAATATTCCAGGGGAAATGTTACACTGGGGGGGGGAGTAACAGAATTACTATACGAAATCCTTTTTAATTGTCGAAATTCTTTCTAATACGTTGGATGAAATTTCCATGGAGGAGTTTTTCCGGGAGGGAGGGGTATATTTTATAGAGGGTGAGCCTGATATACTGGCATTATTTGAAAAACAGAAAGAAATTATGCCATATATCAAGGGTTGTCCCCTCCTCCATACCTTACTCTTTACTCTAAAGTTTTACTGATTACTAAAATTGAAACACGGAGGCCGTTTAATTAGAATATGAAGCTTTTTTTAAAAGTGCTAACAGCTTTATCGTAAAAAGCAAGGTATTAAGGGGGGGGTGAACCCTTCTTATCCGGAATAAATCTGCCAAAATTAATAAGTAATTTTTTTTTAACTTTTCATGCCAAATTCGAACCTGCATTAGTTGAAAAATGTTCAGAAACTAAAAATATAAAAAACAAGTTTTTTTTTTTACTGAAAGTAAGGAGCGACAAAAAAACTTAAAAAGAACAGAAAATATTCCGTATATGAAAGGGGCTGTCCCCTCTTCAATGTCCCACTCTTTGCGCTAAGTATTTTTTTAATTGTTTTAAAAAGTAGAGTTGTGAGAAAGAGTCAAACTTTAGCGTAAAGAGCGTGGCGTTGAGGAGGGGACAGCCCTTGTCCCTTTCATATACGTAATAATTTCTGTTCGTTTTTTAATGTCGCTCCTATCTTTCAGTTAAAAACATTGTTTTTTTCTTTTATCATGTACCGAGTCACAAGTCACCGAACAGACTAGTAAGCTGAAAAACACGTAGATGCCGAGGTCTGCGAACCATTTTTTGAAAATGACTTAGAAAGTGAGACATACTTGTCGGTGTATCATTATCTTCTAGAAGATTAGGGAGCCTATTTACTTCGTAAAAGTTAAGGAGACCCACTTTCGTAAGGAAAGTGGATCTATGTCAAATACTAACTAAAATATTAGTATTGATATTTTGTTAAAATGAAGCTACAATATTTAGCTACAAATTGTAATTTATGCAATTTCTTTTTTCATATTTACATTCTCAAAATATGTGTTTTTAGAGACTATAATAAAAATAAATTACTACTTATAAGTCAATTTGACTGAGTTCACTTATATGCTGAAAAACACCTTGATGTACTGTTTTACGAACCATTTTTTGAAAATAACTTAGAAAGTTAGATGGATTTGTCAGAGTATCGTTATCCTCTCAAAGATTTGGGAGCATGTTTACCTCGTAAAAGTTAAGTAGACCTTCTTTGGTAGGGAACAGAATGCTTGAGTACATTTTCGGCTTTTATAATTAAAAGTGCGACATACCCCATTTTGGTTGAAAATGGGTTATGCTTGTATCATGGGTAAACTAAGCACGAGGAATCGTATGGTGCAGTCAGAATTGTCCGGTGCCGTCAGAATCTAAAATAAAATATTTAAATTCGCTCGAAATACTTGAATTTAACCACATAAAAGAGCATAAACAGTTGATTTAGAATATCATCCCCATTAGCCTCACCCTTCAGAGTGACCCTAACCGACAAACCCTTTTCCGTTGTTTGTCTCTCTTGAAAAGTTACAAAAATGTCATATGTCACACTTTCAATTATCGCAGTCGATTTGGTCATATGCCTCCTAAGATCTTATTACTGACATTACATATTAAAATGAAGTCATACTATTTAGGTACAAATTGCAATTTGTATTATTTTTTCTTATTTACATTCCCAAAAAAGACGATTTAGACACTAAAAATAATTTCGTTTTTATTATTCTATAAGCTTATTTGAACGAGTTCACTTATGTGGTAAGAAACACCTAAATGTTCTCTTTTACGAACCATCCTTTTTTTACTATTTAGAAAGTAAAGCGGATTTGTCAAAACATTGTTATCCGCTTGAAGTCATGGGAACATATTCACTTTATAAAAGTTAACTAGACCTACTTCGGAAGGGAAGAGAATGTTTGAGTACATTCAAGTCACATGCTACTAAGATATTATAATTCATTACATTTTAAAACAAAGTATATTATTTTGCTGGAAACTGTGATTTCTACTATTTTTTTCTTATTTACATTCTTGAAATAGGCATTTTTAGCCTGAATCGTAAAAACTCTATTTTTGTATTTCTATAAATTTAGAAGAATCAGATGTTTAAATTTTCGGTACTTGTCTAGAATCCGATAAATACGCGAAGAGAAACGCATATAGATTGTCAAAGATGCTATTTAAAACTGGGTTTCCCCTGACTAGTGAGGTGTTGCTCACTCTGTGGAAACTATTTTTTGGGGGGTTAAAGGGGCAAAAAAAGGTACCTAGGTTAGATTAGGTTTGGTTAGGCTGCATATTTAATATATGCTATGCTTACCCCCCCCCTAATGTGCAAATATATAGCTAAAATTTGTTCATAAACTGTTATATTTTCATCCTATTTTGTTTTATTTCACTAGCATTAACGAAACTTCACTTCTCGCGTGTTTATCGGATTCTTGACAAGTACCAAATTTTCGTTTTTGACAAAAAGATATGAAATAAAAAAAAAGAGATAAAGGGAGGAACGGATAAACCATTTACATTTATGTTAGCTGGTGATTCAATTGTAATCTTCGGGTTGTAGAAGTCTTAAGAATCCCTGGGGATCTCAACTTGGACCATTGAACCCACCCATCTGGGTGTTACTCCTCTGGATGACGAATGCCCTTCTCTTGACGATGACACTACGTCATCCTCCTGATGGCATCCTTTTGCCATTATAGATGTAGAAAGTGATTTCCAGAAAGACACACTTTATTAATTTTGTCTCTGCATTTTCTCAGATTTTCCTCTAAAAGTGGGAAATAAACTAATGATTGAATCTAATTTACCAACTTCTTTGCTTTTATGAGCTTAATGAGATGGAGGAAATGAACTGAAAGTTTGGGAAAATTAAAAGTAATTCCATGAATATAGGAAACTGAAGAAAAGCAGTTTTTTAAGTTCTTCAACGTGGCTCTGAAGGGAATTAAAATTTACTTGTGTCACTGACAGGGCTACCAGTGGCGTCCATTGAGGGATATATGGCATGTATCCCCCCTATATTTTGTCTGCCCCTCTCCTACGTTTGAAAAATTTTGTATGGGGTATTTTTTTTTAAATGCTTTTATTTTTTATTTTAATTGAAACAATAGAAAAATGGCAAATCCCCCCCCCCCCTTCCTAGATTTTGTAAAATTCATTTTACATCTCCCCCTAAACTATCATAAATTGACGCCATTGAGGGCTACCCACCTGAATTATAAGTATTAAAACTATTTCCAAAGCACCAAGGGCATCAATAGTAGTATATCTACACCATGGAATCATTTCCCGTCTATTCCTAACTGAAAAACCTCGATTTTCTAAAATTTTCCGTTTGGTCGTATTAAAATAGTGAATTTTTGGGGCAGTACCATATTTTGGTCTGCGTTGCCACGTTGAACCGTGAAAATAAATAGGCAAAATTAATCAGATGAACTTGAAAACGATTTTATCCCTAAAAATCCTAACACTATTGGCTCCAGAGGCAACTACACCTTCAAAGGAAAGAAAAACTTTCTCGAGTCGTTTGGTGGCATATGATTTTAATTTATTTTTTGTTGCAGATTTTTTTGCCCACGTTTCTTTTTTTTAATGTTGATACCCACTCCTACCAGAAACGGCGTAACTGCATATGAATTTGTAATCAATTTGCAATCAGTCCATGTCTAATTGGAGCCATCAGTAAATGGTTAATTTAATTCAATCAACTTGAATTAAACTAAAGTTGCCATTAGTCCATGGCTAATTGGAGAAAGAACCAAGACATTTGATGGTCTGAATGAGAAGCACAGCTGGCATAAGCCTTTTTCAAGAATGTATAAAAATGATGTCATTTTCCCTTGTTGATCCTACTGGACAAAGAGATAAAAGAAATAAAAAAAATAAGAAGAAGCATTGAGAACTTCAGTATTTCGCTTAAGGAATTTTGGGAAAGGAATAAAATACGTGTATTATACGAGAAACACTCGAGAAGTGAAGTTTGGTTAGTGCTAATGAAATATACCTAAGTAATAGTTTAGAAGCAAATTTGGGCTGTATATTTGCACATTAGGGAGGGGGGGGGTAAAGCATAACATATATTAAATACGTAACCTGAACAAATCTAACCTAACCAAAATACCAACTAAATATTTAATTAAAATATAGCTATGCATGGTCAGACACTTATGTTCTTTCACTGTACATTGCAATTCGGGATGAAAACCGGGTAATGTCTTGAGTGTTTATCGTCTAATACTTAAGTACCGAAAAAATCAACGCCATCTAGCATTTCCTAATAAGATACTATAGTTGCTCATGCCTTTAAGTTCACTAATGTATCCCTTTACTAGTTGTATTACTTTTTTTTTCTTAACTGGTAAATGCTATACTGCTCGCAATACCGTTCAATTTTAATTTCATCAAACTTTTACGTACATTATTTTCTCCTAGCCTATTAAGCTCAAAAAACTAAAGAAGTTAGTAAACTAGATCCAATCTATCTGGTAATTTTTTCTAATTAATACAAAAAAGAAGCGATATTTGATTTAGTATTTGACTCTTTGGTATATAATAATAAATAGACGCAGCGTTTTTTCATATTCACACTCTTGATCATTATTTAAATGTGTTTGCTTTAATGCCCATTAAACCCCAATCATTCTTTACAGGGTCTCCTGGCCTCTCCTCAGAAGCAACTGTTCAAATCAAAGTGGTCGATAGAAGTAGTCCAATTTTTGAGCAGCCTTTTTATTACTCCTCAATCCGAGAGGACACACCTCTTTATACTCCGCTCCTCTCAGTCTCCGCCCTCAATCCCACGGATAGGAAGTTAATTTATACTATCACATCTGGGAATGACATGGAGGAGTTTACTCTTGACTTTGAAACAGGTACTCTTGGCTTTAATTGCTCTAGCTATGCTATAAAAGCGGAAATCTTAATTACAATCTTGGTGTTGGTCTTCTCACTTGGAGATGAAATTGTAAGATTAAATACTTTCTCTTCCATGGGTGTGTATTGGACATATTTTCAGTGGCATTAGCTCGCGACAATTTAGGTGGAGGGGGGGGGAGGTAATGTTGTTTTCAAAACTAAGGGGAGGCAAATTGTCATTTTCTTCAATAAAAATACCCCCAAAAAAGATTTTTCAATGAAAATACACCTAGAAAGGTTTTTACAAACTCAAGTGGGGTCGGGGTTTTATAAAGGCGGTTTTACAAAGGAGGCTTTTTAACAAAGGCGGTTTTAGGGGAGGGGCAGAGGGGGCACTTGCCCTGAGTGACAGAAATCTTAGAGGTGCAAAATTTCAAACAAATAATCTAATGGTAATAATCATTTATTTGGTTTTTGAAATTTTATTAATAAAGTAAAGAACGCAGTTAATAAATAAAAAGAATTGATTAATTGTTGATTAATTAATAAAATAACAATAAATAAAACAAGAATTAAATAATTTAAATAATAAATAAAAAATAGTTTAAAAATAAATTATGAATTGATTAGTCAATCGAAATTAATTTTGTTGATAAATCAAAATTCTGTTAAAATTTGACTTTAAAATTTTGTATGAGACGGGGGAGGGCTAATGAAGATTTTGGCCCAGGCGCAAGAGAGGCCAGAACCGCCACTGGATCCTAAAAGGCCAATCTTCAGAGCCCTGTTGAATTTAATTCTTAAGGTATTAGGTACTTTAGTTAAAACTGGCAACTAATAGAATCTGAGTCTCATAACCTTACTTGTGCTTGTACTTGTGGCGGGAATAAGGTGTTTCCCCCTTGCCTGGTGTCAAGGATCTATGAGACCTGTTTGGACCATGTAGTGCGGTCTGCTGCCAGCTACTTTGCAAATGGGAGCCATTGGGTTGTCCATCTGTGACTGAACTTTCTGAACCCCCCAATAGGTTCAGGTCTGATTTAACCGACTTCCACCAGCTTTTCCGCTGTCCTTCTTGGTGTCTCTTTCATGAGCTGAACTGCTCAGCTGGAAGGATTCGACGAGGTAAGTACTCTGTTGGCCTCCGTAAGACAGGGCCCAACCAGTTCAGTCGACGCTCCTAGATCGTGATGGCAACGTATCTCTTGATACGACACATTTATCGTATATCCACGTTTGATGTGCGATCATTCAGATTTAATCTGAGGATGATACGCAGACAGGTGTGCTCAAAAACCTTCAGTGCATTTTCATGTAGTTGCTTCACTAACCAAGTTTTTCATCCATAAAGAAGGATTGCTCGAACCAAAGCCAGGTAGACTCGAACTTTAGTTCTACACTAATTTCACGCCGGTTCCACAACGGTTATCTAAGGGAAGTAAAGACCACCTGCGCTTTTTGTAATCGCTGTTGAATATCAGCGTCAGAAGATTCATCAGTACAAAGGTGGGAGCCAAGGTATGTGAAACTGTTGACCTGATCCAACTGTACTTGATTTACAATTATCGAAATAGGATCAGTGTGATTTATTGCCATAAATTGTGTCTTCCCTGTAGCCTACTGACTTTCAAGCCAATGCAATCTGCCCAAGTAACTACATCATCGAGCATAGTTTGAGCTTTCTCTGGGTCTGAGAGGATTCCGAAATCATCAGCGTATTCAAGGTATCCAAGTGAAAGGTTCTGTCCAGTCTGAACTTCTGGATGAGAAGATGGTGCATTTTTAAGCACTCAATCAATACAGTAGTTAAACAGAGACGGAGACGGGACGCAGCCTTGTTTTATTTCAAACTCAACCACGAATTGTTCAGTCTCTTCTCCATAACTCGAACTCAGCTCACAGAACCCTCGTAGTATACTATAAGCAGTTTGACAAATTTCAGGAGCATCAGCAATATGCTTCAGGAGCAAATTTTAGGAAGTTTTTGCCGAGTGATCGAGTCGAAGGCGGAAACAAATTTTTTTTTTGTTGCAATAAAAAGATACGAGTTATAGTCAAGTTAAGTCTATAACTTACAGTTATCGGCAACAAAAGTTAGAACGTATAGTATATAAATATAGTTTCAGAATAGTTAGCTTTGCTGGCTCTTTCTCTACCAGAAAGGACTCATTGGTCACCTCAACCGTTAAGAACGGCAGCTCAGGCTTTTGGCCCTCTTGACCTGCATCACTCATGTATGTCTAGCTTGAATATTTTAGCTGTTGTTTTTTCTCAGCGTATACACGGACGGGATAGGACAGATGGCGAGATATACGCTAAAATGAGTCGGAAAACAGGTCAAAATAAGTCTCTTAGCAAAGAAAAAAAAATGAGTGGTTGATCAATGGCCAGTTGGTAAAAAAAAAAAATAATTAAAAAAAGGAAAGAAAGAAATCTATTTTAAAATTAATGTATTTGTCCTTCCAGTAAGAAGACGAAATTTTAGGACTAAACTCTTCTTCTTCCAGAGTTCCGTCTAGGATATATTTCTGGTAAAAGTTTGTAAAAACTTTCTTTGGAGATGAGATCTAATTTAGTGTTGTCATATTTTCGTTTTCTATATAAGTTGAAATGCTAAGGGAAATCTAAGCCTTCGTCTTGTCAGATAAACATTTGAAAGTAGAAGGTTTGTCATAAACTTTTGGGTGTGTTAAGCACAATTTCAGGGGAAAGTTTGTGGGATGCTTATTGAGAGCAAATTAAGCATCCAGATTTGTCAACAGGTTTGCATCTTTGTTTTCATCTTCTTCCTCTGAAAAGTAGCACCTGGGGTCTAAATCCTTTCAACGTCGTATTTTCCAGCAAATAAGACATGGCAATAGCAATTGGTGTTTGTCCGTTGGGAAAAAATCTTATTAACTCCTCATTTCATGAATGTAAATACATAATTCTAGGAAAAGTTTGAAAGATCTTTTGATGTTTCACAAAATATAATATAGAGTTCTTAACAGGGGGGGGGGGGGCCTTAATGGTTTAAAAAAACAAAAAATTTTATCTCCCCCCCCCCTTCCCTTGTCATCTGGGGATAATAAAAGTTTGTGATCTTCTCGTCAATGAATGTTTCTTGAAGATTGTCGGGAGGCCTTAAAATTTAGGGGAGGGAAAAATTTAGTTTTTGTATCTAGAGGGGGAAGGTAAATTTGTCATTTTTTCCTCTTTTTTTCCATGAAAATGCCCCCCAAAAATTTTTTTTAATGCCGCCCCAATTTAACGTCACTATTTGTATTGTAACCAAATTTTTACAAAAGTCCTTATCAAGTGAAAGTTTATTAAGAGGTAATCTTGACATTTGTTTTCCCGTGTGTTTCTTTCATCTTATTTGTATCCTCTCTTTTCATCTTTTACCTTATTTCATCTTCCTATTTCTTTCATTTTATTCTATCTTCTTCATCTTATTTTAGTGTGCAAAAAGAAATCATTGACCTGTCGTGTTTCGCACTTATGTCAGATTATACCCGGGTCTGATTTGCAAAAAGTTGAAAATTTTTAAGAAAAAGTGGCTTGAACCACTCGAAGGGTAAAGCTTCCTGAAGTCAGAAACATGGCCCATGCGCAGTATGTTGTTCAGGCTGAGAGGTGCACTATCAAAAACTTAGGCCCGTACGCAGTATGTTGTTCCGGTTGAGAGGTGCAATATCGAAAACATAGGGCCGTACCAAATATGTAGTTCAGGTTGAGAGGTGTAATATAAAAAAAGGATGTCTAATAAGCCTTATCCCCTTCATATGATAGACTTCATAAGTCAACTATTTGACCTAAAAAGATTCTAGACGTCGAAGGATTCTAAACAATAAGGTGAGAACGTAGCTGTGAAAATTTTTATAATCATCATGCACTAATTATTAGTTAAATTTTATGTGTTAATTTTGATTAACCAATTCTGATTAACCAAATCTGATTCCTTTTTGCGTCAGACTAGCTAAAACAAAAATCGCGAAGAAAGGAAGAAAACGAGGACAATTAACAGTCAGTAAAACAATTATGCAAATATTTCTAGATCTAGACCTCCGCTTGACCGTCCTCAGTGCAGAATAAAACTGATAAAAATATAAAAACCAAACCTCAAAATAAAAACACCAAACTAAAATTGGACGACCCTTTCTTAGTAACGGTGAAAGGGTAACTGAATGAAAAACACAAGTCTAAATGGCATTTCACAATTTCATTTTGCGTAAAGCACTCTTAAAAGCTAATCGGTTTCCAGTTTGACTAATATCGGAGACTCTATTCGATTGCACAATATAACTTTGTGGATGTATGTAAAAACGATCAGAATTAATAATTTTGTCATAAATGGGACTTAGAAAAATTTCTCCAGTGTCCCTATTGAGAACTACCTTTTGGTGAATGTGCTTTTTTATTTCAACTGCCTCCCTGAAAACCTGCGTGAGACCTTTAACGGGGGCAACAATGGAGGTTTCGTCAAACAAAATGAAATGGTATGGACTCTCGTACACATGTTGTGCCAAGGCAGAATCAAAAACCTCAGGCCTTTGGCGTAACCTCATGGCCATTTCGATTGAGGACTTATGTTCAGATAGCCTCTCCCCCAATTGCTGTAGGGTTCTACCAACATAAAAACAGCCACAAGAACAAGGAATTCTATAAACACCACTACCCAGAATGGGGCTGGTTTTGTCTTTGCCGTTGTTAAAGAAGTTCTGTGTAATATTTGAATTCTTAAAGGCGACATTAAGTTTATGTTTTTTAAGGATTCTTTTGAATTTGTCACTCAATTTTGGAATGTAGGGTAGAACAGTGAAAAGTTTCTTATCATCCACCAATGGGACGGTATCTGTTGGGGTTTGTGGATTTGCTGCATTCTTTTCTGCCTTTTTTCGTCTTTTGTCTATAATGGTCTCAAGTATTTTTATAGGGTAGCCATTGCAAAATGAAATGTCCTTAATATAGTTCAATTCTGAGTCTATGTGAGGCTTTGAGCATATTCTTATTACTCGGTCAACCAAAGAAATAACAACTTTTATCATGATTAGCCAGTGTCATCTCAGAAATTATTTACGTCAAACTAGAACCTCTCTGTTAGGAAAAGATATGCGATCAGTCGCAAAACATCAGTGGTGCAGACATTTCTGGATGTCTTTGAAATGGAATGTTTTTGTTTTTTTAATTTGTTTTTTTTT
>JAQQPU010026927.1:0-11269 GCA_029168905.1 Artemia sp. Kazakhstan ARC1039 | reverse complement strand
GTCACTTTCTCTCTGAAGAGTTTCATAAACGTATTCAAAACTTGAACTCGTGTTTTGCTCTAGTTTCATTCAACGTAAGTGATCATCGAACCGTAAATAGTCGTTGATGTATAGATAGTGTGAAATGATGTACGAATCCAAACTAATGCGAATCCAAACTGCTTAAGCAAAAGCCATGAAAAAAAAACTTTTTGGCGTAACGATGAACCAGTAGGCTTACAACGTTTTGTTGCTTTCAACGCAACAAAACGAACTTAATGAAATGAACTAATGCGAATCCAAACTGCTTAAGCAAAAGCCATGGAAAAAAACTTTTTGACGTAAAGATGAACAAAAATGTGCAATGAAATCTATAGTTGGAAAAACAGGCACAGGGATGTCTGGCCACAAAAACGATATGAATAGGCTAGGTCAGAAATTTAAGAAAGAATTCGTATTTTTCACAGGGCGGTTGTATCAAACCTGTGGTGGCTAGATAAGATAAGATATTTATTTCAAAAAATGACTATCACAAGCCCCGAAGGGCCGAATTCGCATTTCGGGGTCATATAATAAAAAAAGATATAGAAATATCACAACAACTAAAAAACTGGCTAAACAATGCCAAAAACAACAATATCAGAAAGGCAAATCCATTCATTAGTCTAAAAAACAAAAAGTGTCAAATGTAAGAAAGTTAAAAAGGCACAAATTAGAACAAAACCAAAAAAAAAAATTGAGATAAAAATAGTGTTAAAAAGGTTTAAAAGAGAGTATATAAAATGGGGAGGGAACGGCCAAACGGACACCAGCATGGGTATCACCAGTACAAAAAAAAACAAAAAACTAGTGGTTTATTTGATCAGTAATGAAGGGGACAAAAGTTTTTTCATATATGGAGGTTAAACAACGGATGGGGGACAAGATAGGGATGGGTTCAGAAACAGTACGTGGCAGGCGGTGTCTGGATGGGGAGTGTCTTTTGGGGAAAATGTTTTCCGTGCGAGGGTTTATTATTGCATTTTTTGCAAAACGGAGGCACGGCGTTCCTCTCCTGTGCTCAAGAGTTTCCAGCTTGGCCTTTTTTAGAAGGAGTGAATATGGTACCAAAGTTTCTTTAAAAATTATTCTTAGGGCTCTTTTTTGAATAGATTCAATTTTATCTGATTCATCACGCGAGATGCCAGGATGCCAAACTGGACAAGCATATTCAAGATGCGGGCGGACAAAGGAAGTATAAATCCTTAAAGAATGGGATGGGGGGATGTTAAATTTATTCAAGAGCTTAAGGAGAGTCATGGACGCATTAGCTCTACGGACAATATCTTTCACGTGGATATCCCACTTTAAATTAGAGGAAATTGTAACCCCAAGTAATTTAAAGGAAGACACAAAAATATCTGGGGGGATAGGGTCAAGGAAGGCGGGAATAGATTTCAAGAAATTTATCTTCATTATATTTGATTTAGTGGAATTTACTTTCATATTTAGGTTCTTAGCTTCATCCGAAATGTGGGATAGAATTTCAAGGGGGTCACTTTTAATATTCCTGTGACATACTTCGAGGATCGTCAAGTCATCCACGTATTTCCACCTTTGGGGGAAGTCCTTACCAATATCGTTAATCATGACTAGAAATAAAAGTGGTCCCAGTAAGGTTCCTTGAGGAATTCCACAATATATAGGGAGGGGGTTAGAGAAAATATTTTTGTATTTAACAACTTGGGATCTATTTGAAAGAAACGAACGACACAGCATTCGCACGGGATTCTGACTAATGGACAATTCTTCTGGGATTGGTATGTTTTGATGGGCGTCTTTGGGCTGAAAAACCTCTTCCTAGCTAATTTATCTATTACGGGTTGCCTCCCCGTAGTAGCATAATATTTGTAGGCATGAATATATAATGAGTCGGAGGTAATAGGCTTGAGATTGTCTGTGCAGGATTTCGACTCTTGTTGATAGAAGAGCATCGCCAAGCGCTGAAAACCATGTTGTGACCAAGATGGGCCCAGGATTGCACAAAGCCTCCATTCATGGAGGTCCCAGGGACTTCTTGCTGTCCGGTTCTAAGCCGGCTTAAGCACTTCGGTGTAGACTTGAGAAGATATGTGATCCCCGTCCTGCACTGGTATCCGGGATCATTGCTTTTCCTGAGGCGAAAAAAATTTCAATGATTTAAAGAACATGAAAATTGGAACTTGGAATGTTACGACATTAAAAAATTACTATCGTATCGATATTTTGACTGACGAATTCAGACGATTCGAACTGGATCTATTAGGAGTTTCAGAAACTCATATCCCAGGGGTAGGAAGCATGAAATTAGGTGATATAGAATTTGTTTACTCAGGCAGGAAGGATGGGTTACATAGACAGGGAGTAGGGCTCATGATGAATAAGGAAGCTGCTAAGTCTTGTTTAGGCTGGGAAGGTATTAATAATAGAATACTAATTGCTCATTTTATGACTAGAAAGTTCAAGGTATCAGTTATAGTAGTATACGCCCCTGTAGAACCGACTGATGGAGATACTAGTGACTCAGATGATTTCTACTTACAGTTACAGGAGCAAATAGACAAGGTCCCAGGTAGAAATATGATGTTATTGCTGGGAGATTTTAACGCCCAGGTTGGTAGAAATAAGGATAGATGGTATCCCAGCTTAGGTAAATTTGGTGTAGGAAAAGAAAACAGTAATGGATACAGACTTTTGCAATTTTGTAGATATAACAATCTAGTTATAACCAATACGGTGTTTGGTCATAAAATGGCTCATAAGCTAACATGGTATTCACGTGATGGTAAGACAGCAAACCTTATTGATTATGTTATAGTAAATCGAAGACTGGCAGGATCAATACAAGATACAAGGGTATATAGGAGTGCTGTTATTGATGTTAAAAGTAAAGATCACCATCTAGTAGTGTCAAGGGTTAATTTAAAGCTGAAATATCGGAAGGGTAATTACCTCCCGGGAAGTTATGATGTTAGTAGACTCCAGGATGAGAATTTGAGAGAAACTTTCCAGGAACAGTTGAATACTAAACTTGAGAGTTTAAAATTTGATAATGTGGAAGATGGTTGGAATAATTTTAGAAAAATAATTTGTGAAGTTGCTGAAGGTGTATTAGGGAAGAAAGCTAGAACTGCAGCTAAGAATATTAGTGAAAAAGCTTTAAGTTTAATAGAAAGGAGAAAGGACTTGTACAAGAATTATCTGAGTGATAGATCACATGAAAACAAAAGAAATGTAAAGAAAGTGGAGAAAGCATTGAAATATGAACTAAGGAGGTGTGAAGTGGAGGCCATGGATAAAATTGCCGAGGATTTAGAAGATGCAGCTAGACGGCATAATAGTAAAATATTGTACTGGCACCTTAACAAATTGAGAGGTAGTAGTCAATCCGGACTTGTCCCAGTTAAAGATAGGAATGGGGTGGCAATTAGCGATAAGACAAAAGCTAAAGCGAGATGGGCCGAACATTTTGAGAATTTGCTTAACCGAGATAGAGTTGCAGGAAAAAATATAGAGGAAAATGAAAAAGTTTGTGATACCTTGGATGTGAAGGAAGATTTGTTTTGTGAGGAGGAATTAGAAACAGTACTAAAAGGATTAAAGAATAATAAGGCTCCAGGTGCTGATAGGGTAGTAAATGAGTTTCTTAAATATGGTGGCTCTGAGGTTAGAAATAAGCTATTGGAGATTATGAATATGATTTTTGAAAAAGGGGAAGTACCTAATGATTTTAGGAAAACCTTAATTAAGCCACTTTATAAGAAAGGTGATAAAAGTGAGTGTGGTAATTATCGAGGCATTAGTCTGGTCTCTGTAGGTAGCAAATTGCTTAGTAATATGATACTTTTTAGACTGAGAGATGCTGTAGACAAAGTTTTAAGAGAAGAGCAGTGCGGTTTTAGAAAAGGTAGAGGATGTGTTGACCAAATTTTCACTCTTAGGTTAATAATTGAGAAGTGCCTAAGTTTTCAAACACCTTTGGTCCTCAGTTTTATAGATTATGAGCAAGCGTTCGATTCTGTTGATAGAGGAGCTTTAGTAAAGGTTTTATCCTTGTATGGTATACCAGACAAATACATTAAAGTGATTAGTGCTATGTACGAGAATAACACTGCTGCGGTTAAGGTAGGAAATGAGGTTAGCAGCTGGTTTTGTATTAAATCAGGAGTTAAGCAGGGTTGTGTTCTATCCCCCTTTATATGGATTATTTTGATGGACTTTGTTTTAAGGAGCACAGGAAAGGCAATGGGAGACCACGGAATCAAATGGGGAGGAAAAAGTCTCCTGGACTTGGATTATGCTGATGATTTAAGCATCCTAGATGAAAGTGTGAGCAAAATGAATGAAGTTTTAGAGGTTTTGCGAGTTCAGGGTGCTAGTATTGGTTTGAAAATTAATGTTAGGAAGACCAAGTCACTAAGGCTAGGAATAAGTGAAGATGAAAAGGTGACGTTGGGTAATGAAAAGATTGATCAGGTGGGCAGTTTCACTTACCTTGGTAGTATTATTAGTAAAGATGGTGGGAGCAGTGAAGATGTTAAAAATAGAATAGCCAAGGCTCAGGGTGTTTTTTCACAGTTAAAAAAAGTCTGGAAGAATAGGAAGATAAGTCTGCAAACCAAGATTAGAATCTTAGAAGCTACAGTGATGACAGTGGTCAAATATGGCTCTGAAGCATGGACGCTCCGAAAAGCGGATGAAGATTTGCTAGATGTTTTCCAGAGAAATTGCTTAAGGATTGTTCTGGGTACCCGGCTGACTGACCGTATTTCAAACAATAGGCTATACGAAAAATGTGGTTCAATACCGCTTTCTAGGTCTATAATGAAAGAAAGGTTGAGGTGGTTAGGGCATGTTGTTCGGATGAAGGATGACAGATTGCCGAAGATTGTTCTTTTCGGCCAACCATCTAGGGCTAAACGGAAAGCAGGTCGTCCCCGTCTGGGTTGGGAGGACGTCATAAAGAAAGATTTAAAGGAAATGGGAACTTCGTGGGCGGGTGTAAAAAGGGAGGCTTTGAATAGATTGGGGTGGAGGAGGAGCGTGCGTAGCTGTGTTGGCCTCAGGCGGCTTGGTGCTGCGATGAGTTGCTAGTAGTAGTAGTAGATATAACAATATTTACTAATAGAGGGTCAAGTTTAAAGTTAACCAGTAGTGAACGAATTAGGGTGGTGTGGTCAACCAGGTCAAAAGCTTTTTGGAAATCAACTAAGACAAGGTTCAGCCAGACATTTGGTTTATCAAGGTTACTTACGATGGTATGCATTAAGTCCACAAGGTAATGGGTTGTGGAAGTTTTCTTTAAGTTACCAAACTACCGGGTGTCAATACGCGGACAAATTTTATCCTTAAGCCAGTCACAGAGGAAACCTTCATAAAGTTTGGAAAAAACAGAAGTGCCAAAAAAGCATTTTTTTGGCGTCATGACATCAAGACAAGGCTCAAATTATGTGCGGTTAGAAGACAAGTGACAGTAAGAATTCATATATAGAAGCCTGCCGCGTGCTGGGGTATCCGAACTTATACTCCAAGAAAATCTTCAAGATCCCTCCTGGTCCTGAAATACAGCTTAAACACTTTAGAACGCTCAAAGTTACCGATTTCTATTGCCCTTTATGCATTTGGAACAAGAGATTCTACATAAGTATGAGTCATTTTTGGCGAAACCTGTTTCAGGAGAGCAATAAATAGTTTCTCTTTAAGCATGACAGCAACCTCATGCTTACTAGCTTTCATTTTTTCAACAATCTTCTCAGCAGATGATTTAGATTTGATATACAGTTTCCATTCCTGTTTCAACTTTCTTAACTCACTGATTTCCGCTGAGTCGGGGAAAATGCTGTCCAAAAACTGCTTACAAGCATTTGGGTTCTCGAAATATTTTGGTATTTTGAGAACAACAGCATAAGATGGCTGGGGATTGACAATTACTGGATTGGCAAGGTCTGGTACTCTAGTCGCCGCTGGGCAACATAGGCTCTGCGCTTTAGTTTTTATAATGTTTATAGCAATAGGCATTAATCTTTTCAAGCCTCTCGTTTGGCTATTAATTGTTTTTTCTTAATTTGTCAGATTCTGTTTTGATTTTTTTTTTTTTGTGAGCATCACTTCTTTAGGATATATGATTGAGAGTGTTTTATGATAAAGTATTAGGTTTTTCATCCCCTTTATTTTATATTATTGTAGAAGTTGCAGATACATCATCAAGTAATACCAATGCACTTATGGAAGCTTCAAATTCTGATATTGACTTGCATAAGAAACAGTTCAGAAAAGACTATGATTGCAATATATGCCATAAACGATTTCCTTTCCATTCAAAATTGGAAGAACATCAAAGAGTTCATACGGGAGAAAAACCGTATAAATGTGATTTTTGCAAAAAGTGTTTTACTCAATGCAGCAGTTTGAAACTTCATCGAAGAGTTCATACGGGAGAAAAACCGTTTATGTGTGGTATATGCCAGAAGAGCTTTGCTCAAATGGGCAGTTTGAAAGAACATCAAAGACTGCATACAGGTGATAAACCTTTTAAATGTGATTTGTGCAAAAAGTGTTTTACTCAATCAAACCATTTGAACAACCATCAAAGATTGCATACAGGTGAGAAACC
This sequence comes from Artemia sp. Kazakhstan ARC1039, assembly GCA_029168905.1. NCBI lineage: Eukaryota > Metazoa > Arthropoda > Branchiopoda > Anostraca > Artemiidae > Artemia > Artemia sp. Kazakhstan ARC1039. Next base: position 4,659 of record JAQQPU010026927.1, on the reverse strand, counting down.
GTTTAAATGTGATTTTTGCAAAAAGTGTTTTACTCAATCAAGCAGTTTGAATCTTCACCAAAGAGTGCATACGCGTTAGCAACTGTTTAAGTGTGATTTGTGCATAAAGCGTTTTACTCAATCAAGCAGTTTGTATTGTCACCAAAGAGTACATACATGCGAGAGAGAATTTTGTGATAAATTGAATCTGAACCGTCATACGTCAACCCATTATAGGAAAGGGCATCCTAGTTTATAGTTTACAATAAAAACCTCTTACAGAATAGTATTTTTATATAAACAGATTTGAAATTTGTATAATCTGGGGGCATGTTCAAGGAGAGGTATGAAAAGACCTTTGAACTCCCCGTATAAAAAAAAGAAGAAAAATATTTTTTTTTTTTAATTTTCTTTTGTTTCTCTCTTTTTCTCTGTCTTTCTCTCAGTCTCTCTAATCTGTTCTACTAATTTTAATAATCGTTTTCTATATTCATCCTTTTCTATTAGAGGTTTTGAAAAGGCATTCTTTTTATTTGTACTAACATAACTTATGGAGGGACATGGCCAATATGAGGTATAAAAAGACTTTTGAACCCTGTTTTGAATAAAAATCAAGACCAGGGTTAATTTTAATAATTGTCTTTCTTTCTCTCTTTTTCTCTGATTTTCTCTCAGTCTCTCTAATCTGTTCTCCTTATTTTTTTAATCGTTTTCTATATTCATCCTTTTCTATTAGAGGTTTTGAAAGGGCATTCTTTTTATTTGTACTAACATAACTTATGGAGGGACATGGCCAATATGAGGTATAAAAAGACTTTTGAACCCTCTTTTGAATAAAAATCAAGACCAGGGTCTGAAAGGGTCAGATATATAGAGGTAAAATTGAACTTATTTCCATAGCAGTTCTTGTCCATGAAAACTTATCGATTAGAAAAAGAAATATTGCATCATAATAAAAATACTCAAATGTTAAGTTTGCAATAAAATATTTTCTTGAATAGGCAATTTGTACAGAAAATAAAGAATGCGGTTTCGAAAGAATTATTATTAGTAATTGCAAGCATCCAAAAATTGATCCAAAATTTACATCTTTAATGCTAAAAAAAGATGAAGAGAATAAGAACGCTAGAGAAAAAGGGTGAAAAGAACAAAAAGGCTATAGAAATAGTAATGAATAAAAATAGAGAAAAACAGATATGTGTTGAAATTTCAAAAAGTTGGAGCACTTTGCAATCGATCTTTGTGTTTAGCTTTCTTAACATTTTGTTATCATTATTCAAGAATAGCAATGAAAACTTACAATGGTAAATAGTAAGTAAATTTTGACTATTTTATTTCCCTGAATAAAAACATTCATCCCATATAAACACGGAAAGGTGTGTTTTATTTTACAGTAAATCACCATCTCTGTGGGAATATTTTGACAGTAATGAACAAAAACTCTGTAAGATGAAGTAAATTGTATAAATCTAGCTTAAAAAAAAGTAACAAAAATTAGACAATTCTCAAGCATTTAAGATTAGTATCACCTGCTTAAGTAAATATTTACAAGAATGTATTAGACTAAATAATTTAAAAAGGCACCTTAGTTACTCTTAGTTCATGTAGCAGCTAATGAATTCAAGGCTATGCCTCTCTAAAAGATTTGAAATGCATTAAACTGTGTAAATAAATCAAAGTATTCAAATTCAAACCGTTTTGCAGCTGGATTCAAAAATTGAATTGATGGTTTTTCCTGGAGAAAAATAAGCAAAATTAAACCTCTGTATTATATATGAGTATGTGTTTTTGAGGTCCATAACTGAGACACCAGTTTAATTGGGGCTTTTTAAAATATACACTCATAGACACCGAACTAGAAAAACCCTTCTAGATATTTCACTTATTTTTAAGCTTTCTCATCCCTAAACCATTCCTTCTTCTGGTCTGTTTTAATTGTACCCTTCCTCTGATTGTGCCACCGACTTTTTTAGTCATAATTGCGTTTGAAGTGTAATAGATTGCTTTGTGTGCTTGCAAGGGAATCTTTTTTTAAGTTATTCATTGCAAGAATATATTTTGAAATATATCTACGATTTCGTATTTTAACTATTATCTTTTTTTTTCAATTCAGTTACAGGCCATTGAGTATTGTTATTTATATTATTGTCTTGTTTAATTTTATTATGTTTATCTGATTGAAAATTTTGCTACTGGATCACCATGTATCCTGGATGTGAGTCTTTTAGGTTATTTAAAAAAAAATTTAGCTTGATGGACTTACCATGGCAAAGGCTTGCAACAACACTGCCAAATTAACCCTAAAGGTTGCCTGCGAATTTTCTCTCCTTGTACTCTACTAAATAATTTATTTAGAAAGTAATTGATTCGTTCATCTTGGGGAATACATTTGCTTGTTTTTTTAACTAATCGAAAACTTGAACGCAGACAAAAAAAAACTCTGTATATTTCAATTTATTCTTTTTACAGTGTTTATCTTTCTTTTTTTCGTAAATATCCTGGTATATCCTTTAAATTAATAAAAAGAATTTTCTAGTTTAGTTGTTTGACATCAAAAGAGGCTCCCAAGACAAAATATTTACATGGATTTACTTGGAAATTTTTTTGGATGCAGATTTTTTCTTGGCAGTGTTTAGAGAAAACCATCCGTAGAAAAATGGCTCTACCAACGATTTTCATTCCGGCTGGTATCTGCTAATGGGGTCTTTTATAGGATTGGTCATTATATGTACTCGGGAAAAACAAAAGTTGTCCAGTAAAACTAAGAAAAAAGGCAAAACACTTTTCATTTTGAGCAATAGAAATGTTTTTGATACCAAAATAATTAGGAAAATTAGCTTAATAACATTACCAAAATGGGACATGCAGAAATGCGCCTTTTTTTTTAGGGGAAAGGGGGGGGGGGGTGGCATTACGAATTTAAAGTTCTGCCACATTTCCTGTATTGAAAGGTCATTTCCTATAATTTAAGTCCTAGGAGATCGAAAATCACATTAAAACTGAAAAAGTTTATCACTTATTAATCTATTTACCCATTTTTATTTCAATCATGCAATTAAGTGATGGAATTTTTCAATTCTTACGTAATTTTTGGTCTCCCCAGACTTTAATTAATAGGAAATGACCTTTCAAGCCACCAAATACTGCAATAGTTAAGTTACTGATTTTTCATCTTCCTCTGACATTGCTTTTGGGGAAAGGGGGTACTAAGCGATGGAATTTTCTAATTCTGACGTCATTTTTGGTCTCCACGGACTAGAACTAATAGAATTCGACCTCTCAATTATATATATTTTTTTAATTATGCACTATATTAATATTTTATCGCATTGATTTGTCCAAAAGATAAGCGGCAGCGAATGGGGTTACAAGACATGCGATGATTAGAATCAAAAATGAAAATAGAGAACAAAAAAAGGTATATATTCTATTTCTCGAAAACGGCTATATATTTTTTTTTGAAAAATTGGTATCTTGGGATATTCTTGTATAATAAACGATCTAGATAGGTCAGAAGTCTGATAAAATTCGTTAAGAGCCTTAATTTTGGCGCAAATAATTATGTAAATGAAGTCATATTTATGAATACATTTGAAAAGCATACATACATCATATTTGCTTTAGTAGTGGTTGTATCGTTTTAAGTGTCTATGATGTAGGAAAAACAACACAAGAAACAAATGATTGACAAGATATATATAAACCGCAAAAATATTAATGGTGTTTCATCAAAAATTAATTTTTCACTTTAAACTAGAAAAATAGCTGAAAATTTTAAAAGAAGTTTTATTTTCCATTAGGTTAAATCCACTTATAGTGGGATACGACAGAATAAAAACCAGTAGGCTTACAACGTTTTGTTGCTTTCAACGCAACAAAACAAACTTAATGAAATCAGATTTGCCGGCTTTCTATCTATGACGAATGAAACATTACAAAGGAACATGGCTCAGTATAAAATACCAATTGTAATTAATCTATTTACAAACGGCGTTTGAAGCAGTTTCTTAATTGCTTTTTTTCATAACTACATTTTTTAGCAATGTAAAGAGTGAGTAAAAATCAAATAATGATAATAATAATTACAGCTTGTGTCCATATTTCTGCATATTACTGCTTATTAGATTCTGCAAGTTGTGAGTTTTTTTTCTCTCTTCCTCTTTTCCCCCTCCTTTCATGTTATTTCTATTTTGTTTTAGTTTCTTTTAAATTTTTATGTGTTACTCTGTAACTGGTAATCTTTGATTTATATATTGATTTGTGTTGCATTTTATGTGTTTTTCCTCGTGATACTCCACGTATTGTACCTCTGTACAGTGTGGGTTAGAAAGAAATAATAATAATAATAATGCGTAGAGGAAAAATGAACAACCTATACCTAACAATGGATTACAACAATTCAAAAACCTTGAAAAAGAAAAAAAGAAATCTTATGATGCCATCAACTCAGTAAGTGTTACATATGAGTCATTGGGATCCTTCAACATTGTTTGTATTCACTGTGGAGCCCTCCATTTTCTCAAAGAAAGAGTAGGAAACAAAGGTAATTCATTTGGAGATTGCTGCTTGTGTGGTCGAATAGCATTGTCACCCCTACAAATTCCAAATGAGTTGGTTTGCCTTTTTTTAAGATGTCACTTTCTCTCTGAAGAGTTTCATAAACGTATTCAAAACTTGAAC
>JAQQPU010026926.1:0-11270 GCA_029168905.1 Artemia sp. Kazakhstan ARC1039 | reverse complement strand
CGATCAAAATTTTGAGATAGCCATTTTGTTCAACATGGTGGAAAATTCAATAACTATGCCTTTTAGGATGACTTAATCCCCCAAAGTCCCCAGGGGTAGAGCTGAAAGTTTTGAACATTACCCAATGTCTACACATAGAATTGGTTATTGGGAAGTATACAGATGTTTTCAGGGGGGATTTTTTCTGGTAGTGAGGTGGGGGGGGGGGGGTTTGGTGGGGGTTGGTGGGAGTATCTTTCGATGGAGGAAGTTTTCATGGGGGAAGGGATATTCCTATGAAGGGGGCACCGGATTTCCCAGCAATATTAAAAAAAAAACGATCAGAAATTAGTTAAAAAAAACAAGTTTTTCAACTGAAAGTAAGGAGTAACATCAAAACTTAAGACGAACAGAAATTATTACGTATATGATTGGGTTCACCCCATAGTCGATACCTCGCTCTTTAAGCCAAAGATTTTTTAGTAGTTTCAAAAGAGCTATTTATTCTAATTAACGACCTTTGTGATTAAGGGGTCATATTTAAAGAATTGGAACAAAATTCGAACTTTAGCGTAAAGAGCGAGGTATTGCCTTGGGGTCTGATGCCCTAATATACGTATTAAAAATATATGACTACAGAATTTCGCTGAAATATATAGAAGGGGAAGGGGCTATATGGAAGGGGCTGTCCCCTCCTCAACGCCTCGCTCTTTACGCTAAAGTTAGACTCTTTTTCCCAACTCTATTTATTAAAACAATAAAAAACTTAGTTAAAGTTAGAACTTAACTAGTTACAAATAGTTAGAAAGTTAAGTTAGAACTAGTTAGAACTTAGAAAAGTTAGACTCTTCCTCACAACTCTATTTATTAAAACAATAAAAAACTTTAGCGTAAAGAGCGAGGCGTTGAGGAGGGGATAGCCCCTTTCCTATACGGAATAATTTATGTTTGTTTTTAGTTTTAATGTCGCTCCTTATTTTCAGTTAAAAAAAACTTGTTTTTTTATATTTAATTTCCCATAGAAATTACCACTGTCACAACTTTGTATCTTAGATATTTCGAGCATAGGCTACATTCTTCTGTGCCAGCGAACCGAAAGTCGTAATATAGAATAGAAATATGCTAATTTCATTCAAGACGAGTCGTGTGCAAATTATTTTTGTCATTTAGTTCCTTGGAACCCGTCTACATTAAAATGAAAATTACGGGGCAGTAAGTGAGAAAAGACAAATACAAAAAACAAACATTTACGACAACAGCCGGTAAGTCTAGCCTAATGCGAGAGACCAAAATCGACAACTTCATTATAATTCAAACAAATGTACTAAACCGCAAATGACCTGACGTTTTCTTTTTGTTTTTCGCAAAGTTTTGACACTACGATAGGCGTCTGGAGATGGATGGTCCTATATTTATATATAATTTTGATTCTATATATTCAATCTTGGGCGGCGTGTCCATAGTGGTATGCGGAGCAAATATTTGGCGAAACGGAATAAAAATTGCTTTGTCAGTCTTAGTGAATATCAAAGTGGTTGCAGCAGTAGCTGTAACTTAGTAAAGCATGGCCTATGGTAAGCAAAATCTAAAAAGCATATTTTCTAAGAAAATGTCCTGTGAGAAACAATTTCTAACATCAGCTAACATCAATTGTTAGCTAAGGAATGCGAATTCTAAGATAGTCTGTCGATTTTTCATTATCTTAAGCCCTCAAGAGCCCCCCCCCACCCTCACAATGAGATTTTACTTAAACCAAGATTTAGCTAGTGCTAATTTAAGCAAAACAGATTGTTCATAAAAGATTCTGATTTACTAAAAAAATTTATGAAACATTTCTGATTAGCTCAAAGTGGCGCCACCTAATTCTCAATATTAGTAAATTTCATTTTAAATGGGCTTCAACGGGAGGCTAACAGTTCACCATCTAGCAAATTAAGGAAAATATTTTTTTAAACATGGATTGGTTAGCTGTTTTACGCGGTGGCATTTCAGCGTGGGTTGTATAGGCTATTGTATCCCCTCTTTTCTTTGGTCCCCAGAGGTGTTCTTACTGAATCAAAAGCCGTAGATATTTATGAGGGAGCTCATTTGAATGGAAATTAATATTTCTATCGTCTTTTATTAGTTAGATAGATAGATAGATTTTATTTTCCATATACCAGTAAAATAATTATATAACAATTAAAAAAGAGACTGTCACAAAAAAGTACCCTTTTATGGACTAAGAATAATTTTGCACGCTCCAGGCAATGCTTCTGAATCTGCGCTTTATTCTTTTGAAGAATCTTCTTGCTCTCCTTCCTCCACCAAAGGAGGAAGGAGTGCAAGAATTATTCTTGGAGGAAGGAGTGCAAGAATTCGAAGGGAGGAAGGGAGGAAGGAGAACGATAATCATTTTCGTTTCAATATTGACGGATGAGTCTAAAAAAATATGTTATTTGATGAAATGGATGAAAAATAGGTTATTTGATGAAAATTAAAATGAATCCCGTTGCAGGTTCCTAGGGTGCCAGTTTTTTCCCACTGCGACAAATTTTACAAGTGTGTATGTGTCCGATCTTTAGTCCTAGGCCGAAAGAACAAAATTAGACCTTTTTTTCTGGATGAAACAGAGCATATGATTTTGATGAAAACCTACGTAAGGAATTCTTGAATGTGAATGCAAATAACCAGCGCTTTTTGCGCAAGTTTTCCTAATACTACACACTTAGCGAGTGAACCTTATATGCAGCAAAAATGTGACGTGTGACAAATCTATATGAGAAAGTTGCATATGTTTCATGGGAATTTTAATGAGAAGTAGGAAGTAAAAACTACATATTTAATGTCCGTTTGGTACTTACGCATTATACTGACCACACTGCTGTTCTTGATCAGTTGAAAACCAGTTTTTCTGTGTGCACTCGGAGATAATCAGCTTAGCTTGGGTGAGATAAATTACTATGTAGGAATGTTTCAATTGAATTTTTAATATATAGAGTTGGTTAGGTTAGGTATTTACTATAATGCGTTCTTCGCGGTCTGCTTTCCACAATCCTCTGTTGTAGTTTGTATAATTTTGTTACTGAAGTATTATATTTTCATCATATTTTGAGATATACCATTAGTATTATCCTAACTTCACTTCTTGGGTGTGATCGGTATAATACGTAAACACCGTCCGATAAAAAAAAAAAAAAACTAGCGTTGACTTTTTTAATTTCACTGCCTATTCTAGACAGTCTTTTTGGGAGGTACATTGTGTATATTTAAGAAAACCAACAAAATCTATTTTTTAAATACTTAATAATCCCCAAATTTGTCTGCAGCGATAAAAAGTTTGAGGATTTTGACTGAAGCAATCATAATTTCGTAGTAAGGTTGCAGAGACACCTAACAGCGATGTCGTGCCGCCTCATATTCTGTATCTTATTGATAAAAAAAAGAAGAATTTTATCCGATGGAACTGATGAGCAAAGTTAAAACTCAATTTGAACAAAAACTACTCCTTGGTAGTTTCTGCAGCATATGTCTACAAAACTGGCTCAGATGAATTGTCTCATATTTCCCTATATTTATAAAATTCTGAAAAATTTGCGCCTTTGCCGTATCTGTTCTGCCACTAATCTTTTATTTCAATAATGTCTTACTGACATTGTTATCGGTAAGTTCAAGCACATAATTTTAATTCTAAAAAACTCAAGTAAGCTCAGTTTTCAGTAAAGGACGCTGTTTTTCCGAATTGTACGAATATAGGTAAATATTACAAGTTTATTTCAGCTAGTATTACAGACACATGTTACATAGACCGCAAAGAAGTGATTTTTTGTACGTTTTAAGTACTCATGGTGGGCAAAAGATCATTGAGAGTCTTATAAATTAGTCTCAGGAATTTCCGTTATGTTTGGAAAGATTATTGATGGGGAATCGGATGGTATTACGCTTTTGTTATTATAGCGTTTCCTTCAGAAGAGTTCATAAACAAGAATGTTGCCATACCAGACGTCATTGGAGGGGAATGGGAGACAATTGGGTACTTATCTCTTATAGCCACCACGCTCAAATTATTGGTCTATGTAGAACCGGTTTCTTTCTGTATTTCAATATGTACTCGGTGATAATCAGCTTAACATGAGAGAGATAAACTACAATTAGTTATATTTTGATTAAATATTTTAGTTGGGATTTTAGTTCGGTTAGAATCCATTTAATATAATGCGTTCTGGGGGGCCTCATTTCCACAATTCTCTGTTGCAGTTTCCATAATTTCGTTACTAAAGTATTTTATTATCATCATACTTAGGCATAGGTATATTCCATTAGGATTAACCTAACTTCATTTCTTGAGTGTATTGGCTATAAAAGATAATTATTGACAATTGTCATGGTAGGAATAATTATTTTTCAAACAGTGTTGAATGGGGAATCACACAGCACTACTCTTTTGTTCTTACTTTGTTTAGTTCAGAAGAAGTCAAGTGCAAGACTATTACCGGATTTTCCTCTATACCAATGTATACAGGCGTCATACTAGCCTAGGTGCGATGAAAAGTCTACGCTATGTCGAGTACGTACCTGAATAACGTTCTCTAAAGGAGCTTGCTGGAAGGACTCCCGGCTGATGATTCATATCCCTATGCTGCCAAGCAATCGGTGTTCTAGTATCCATATTCTCTCTTGAATTTCTTCTCCTTTCATTCATTTTCACAATCAAGACACCATCATCACACCGCACTGAAAATTAATTGAATATTTGCTGTATCTTCGCGATGTCGTTGACCTACACGCTTCCTTAGGCAAAATAGTGTGTAACTCTTTGAAGTAGGTTGATTAGCATTTACATTTAAATCTCACATACCTGCATATACCTGATTATTTTCGGGAAACGATATACTGCACTGAAATGCATAAAAAAAATCAGCAGTTAAAAAGTCAGGTTGGGATCGTTCCAGGGACGACATTTCATGAAAATCTATGGGAGGGGTCATTTTAAACCTCCCCTGTAGAATTTTTGCAATTAAAAAAAAATTAATTGAGGACTTTCACTTTCTGGATAACCACAAAACGGGGACTCTGGACCACCCAGTGGTGGTTCTGACCTCTCTTGGGCCCGGGGCAAAATCTTAATTATCCCCCCCGTATATCCCAAAAATTTGCAGGCCAAATTATTAACAAAATTTTCATTTATTAACAAAATTTTGCCAACTGCGCCCTCTACTTTATTTTAATAAAAATAAAATTAAAAAATTATAAAAAAATGATTATAACCATTAAATTATTAGTTTGAAATTTTGTACCCCTAAGATTTCTGCACTCAGGGTAAGTTTCCCCTGTATCTCCCCCCTAAAACCATCACTAGGGCCATCTGACACAAGCACCGTTAGAAATGAGGTGCCTTGAAGTAACAGAGTGGTAGGGTTTGGTGGTTCAAATCGCTGCCCCCCTGAAAAAAAGCAAATAATTTTGTGTGCCTATGAAAGACAAAACTACTTCCTATTGCGAGATACACTCAGATTTATTGATTTTAGGAGTTAAATCCGCAGATTATTAACATAATTTATTGTCAGAAATTTATAGATTTATTGTTAGAGGTATTTAAAAGAAACCACCCTAGCCGAGTGAATGGCACGCTGGACTTGCAACCCTATACTATCAAGGACGGGGGCTTGAGTCCTGGTGGTGCCAATCCTTTGGCTTGGTTGAGGGTCAGTGGCGTGACTCTGCAAGCTCAGCCACTGTGGGAAAGTGCCTCTGGGAAAAAAATAAATTGAAGTGTGGGGGGAGGCTAGCTGCCCTCCAATCACTTTTGACTCTTAAAAAGTGAAATATAACTCTCAATTTCCGATCAAATGGGCTGTCTATGAAGTTTATACGAGCATCCTTTCCATAATAACCATATATTCCCCGAGGGCCTAACTCACAACGCCTATCCCCGGGCTCTGGGGGGCTGTGTGGACACCGGAGTTTTTGCTATTTGAACTTTGAACCTTTTTTAACAAAATATCCATCTCAAAATTGTTATCTGATACATTTAGGGCGTGGAGGGGGGGGGGGGGCTAGTTGCCCTCCGATCTCTTTTGACTCTTAAAATGTGAAAAAGAACTTTCAATTTTCAATCAAATGAGCCCATTCCGAAGTTTATATGGGCATCCCTTCCATAAGAACTATATATACCCCCAGAGCATTACTTACAACACCTGTCTCGGGTCTTGGGGGGCTACGTCGGCACAGGAGTTTTTCTTATCTGACCTTTAAACTATTTTTAGTGAAATGGCTATTTTAGGAATTTTATCTGATGGGCTTGGAGAAAAAAGGGTGTGGGAGGGTGCTAGTTGCCCTTGGATATCTTTTGACTCTTAAAAAGTGAATTAGAACTTTCAATTTCCAATCAAATGAGCCCTCTCTGAAGTGTATACGAGCAGCCCTTTCATAAGAACCATATACGCCCCCAGGACAACACTTACAAAGCCTACCCCCGGGCCCTGGGGCGCTTTGTTGACACCGGAGTTTTTGTATCTAATTTTTGAACAATTTTAAAAAAAATGGCCATATCAAAATTTGTTGCAAATGGGTTTGGGGAAAAAGGGCGTGAGGGGCTAGTTGCCCTTAAATCTCTTGACTCTTAAAAATTGAACTAGAACTTTCAATTTCCAATCAAATGAGCCCTCTATGAAGTTTATACGAGCATCCCTTTCACAAGAACCATACTCGCCTTTAGGGCATAACTTAGAACGCCTTCCCCCGGGCCCTGGGGAGTTGTATTGACACCGGAGTTTTTCTTATCCGACCTTTGAACTATTTTTAACAAAATGTCTATCTAAAAGTTTTCATCAGATAGGTTTGAAAAAGAAGGTGTGGGAGGGGGGAGGCTAGTTGCCCTCGGATCTCTTTTGATTATTAAAATATGAGCTCAAAATTTCTACTTCCAATCAAATGAGCCCTCCTTGCAGTTTTTACGAGTACCCATTTCATAAGAACCATATATGGCTCAGGGCATAACTTGCAACGCCTGCCCCCTGGCCCTGGGGGGTTGTGTCGACACCTGAGTTTTTGTTATCTAACTTTTGAACAATATTTAACTTAATGGCTATCTCAAAATTTTTATCAGATGCATTTGGGGAAAAAGGGGCGTGGGGGGGGGGGGGCTAGTTGCCCTCCAATCTCTTTTGACTCTAAAAATCTGAACTAGAACTTTCAATATCCAATTAAATGAGTCCTCTCTGCAGTTTATACGCGCATCCCTTCCATAAAACCGTATATTCCCACAGGGCATAACTTAAAACACCTGCCCTTGGACCCTGGGGGGTGGGTTGACCCCAAAGTTTTCGTCATATGGTCTTTGAACTATTTAAAAAAAATGGCTATCTCAAAGTTCTCATCGGATGGGTTTGAGGAAAAAAGGACGTGGAGGGGGGGGGGGGCTAGGTGCCCTCCAATCTCTTTTGACTCTTAAAAAGTGAACTAGAGCTTTCAATTTCCAATCAAATGACCAATTTCCCTCTTTGAAGTCTATACGAGCATCCCTTTCATGAGAACCATATATGCCCCCAGGGCATAACTTACAACGCCTGGTCCTAGTCCCAGAGGGGTTGTGTCGACACCGGCTTTTTTTTATATGATCTTTGAACTATTTAAAAAAATTGCTATTTCAAAATTTTTATCGGATGCATTTGGGAAAAAACGGAGTGGGGGGCCTTGCTACCCTCCGATATGTTTTGACGCATAAAAATTGAACTAGGAATTTCAATTTCCAATCAAACGAGCTCTCTCTGAAGTTTATACGAGCATTCCTTCCACAAGAACCATATATTCCCCCCAGGGCATAACTCATAACCCTTGCCCTGAAGACTGTGGGGGGAGTGTCCTGCCCAAAAATATAATTTCCTGAACTTTGAGCTGCATGGGACAAAATGGCTATCTCAAAATTTTTATTGGATGTGTTTGGGGAAATGGTGGGCGCGGAAGGGTGTTAGTTGCCTTCCAATCACTTTCAAATATTAAAAAGGGCACTAGCTATTTCAATTTCCAATCGAATGAGCCCTTTTTGAAGTTTCTACGACAACTCCTTCGATACGAAGTGGGGGTTGCCACGCTAAAAGACCTAATTTCCAGTATTTTCAACTACGTTGAACAGAATAGCTATCTCAAAATTTTGATTGTATGTGTTTGGGGAAAAGGTGCAATGAAAAGGTTGCCCTCCAATCACTTTCGACTATTAAAAAGGGCACTACCCCTTTGAATTTTCAATCGAATGAGTCCTTTTTGAAGTTTCTATAACAAAGCTTTCTATAAAAATCTTATATTCCCCCAGGGCGCAACTTACAATCCCTGCCCTGAGGGCTGTGAGGGGGGGGGGGGTGTCCTCCTCAAAAATATAATTTCTATCTGGAAATCAACTATGGAGAACGAAATCGCTATCTAAAAATTTTGTTTGGATGTGTTTGGGGAAATGGTGGTCGTGGAAGGGGTGTTAGTTGCCTTCCAATCCCTTTGGACTCTTAAAAAGGGCACTAGAACTCTAAATTTCTTATCGAATGAGCCCCTTTGATGTTTATACGACTACCCTTTCCATATGAGGTGCTTCTGGGAAAAAAAATAACAATAAATAATAAAACTTTGGAGTTGTATGGCCTTTACTATAATTTCCGCTGATTAATACCTAGTCTCAGTGAATTTTCAAGTCTATTCTTGCATTCTGAACTTTCAAAACCTTTAAAACATCATTCATTTCGCTAAAAGTTTCATCTAAGACACTAAAATCATCAGAATAACTAAGTTTAGGAAAGTTTTACTTTCCAAAATGATTCCATACTCTATTTTAGACGTTTGCCGTGTTCTTCAGGACAAAGTCGATCAAAATGATCAATATAAATTTGGATAAAACGGAATCCTACTTAACTTCCTATTTAATATTTGGTTTGGGGCGATGGTCAGTGGCGTGACTCTGTAAGCTCAGCCAGTGTTGATCCAGTTCTAAATAGGTACCTCGAGAAATCTGGGGAAAGTAATCAGGAGGGTGTGCGAGAATACTGGATGACTGGCCCCCAACTCCCTATTGCACTTCCCGTCTGAAGGGACACAAAACGGAGATCAGCACCGCCAGTTAGGACCTTGAGGGTCTAGTGCGGTCATACTTAATTACAACTACTAACCTCACTTCCAATATTATCCGTAGCAATGTTTTTCTCAACAATAGTACTAATCACTTTAATGTATTTTTCTGGTATACCATACAAGGCTGGGACTTTCGCTAAAGCTCTTCTATCAGCCAAATCAAACACTTGCTCATAATATATAAAACTGAGGAGTAAAGGGTCTGATGACTGAGGTACTTCTCAAATATCAAACTAAGAGTGAAAGTCTGGTTAACATATCCTTTTCCTTTCCTAAGTTGTTCCTTTAAAAATTGATCTAAAGTATATTCCAGTCTAAAAGATATCATCGTGCTAAGTAATTTGCTTCCTACAGAAACAAAAAAAAATGCCACTATAATTACGACACTCACTCTTATTACCTTTCTTCAAGCGATTTAGTTAAAGTATTTCTAAAATTGATTGGTAGGCCTACTTCCTTTTTCAAAAACCATATTCATAATTTTCATTGATTTATCTTGAGCTTAACAAGCATCATATTTAAGAATTTCTTTTACTGTACTATCAGTACCTGAGGCCTTGTTATTTTTCAACTATTTTAGTACTGTCTCTAATTCTTCCTTGCAAAATAAATCATTCTTCACTTCCAAAGTGTCACAAGCTTTTTTTTCCTTTCTATACCATTTCCTTTAACTTTTTCACTGTTAATCACATCCCAAAATTTTTGGCCCATCTCTCTTAACTCTCTCCTTATCACAAATACAAATTGACTATTCCCCCTCAATTTATTAACATGCCAATAAAACTATATTACTGCTATGCCATCTGGCTGCATCTTCCAGATCTTTAGATATTTTGTCTATGGGCTGCACTTCACTCACCCTTGTTTTCCTATTTTATCTACTTTCCTTATGGTTCACTCATTCTCGTGTGATCAACCACTCAATTAGTTCTTGTATAAGCCCCTTCTTTTTTTTTACCAAACTTGTAGCATTTAACTAATCTTTCTAGCTGCATTACTAACTCTCCTCCCTAAGACATTATCTGCTACTTCCCAAACTATTTTTATAAAATTATCCCATCCGTATTCTACATTGTCGAATTTCAGACTCTGTGGTTTCATATTCAACTGTTCCTGGAAAGTTTCTCTCGAATTTTCATCCTTGAATCTACCAACGTCATAACCTCCTGGAAGGTAGCTACCCTTCCTAAATTTCAGATTTGGATAAACCCCTGAAACTACTAGTTGGTAATCTATACTTTCAATAACAACATCAACTCTATATACCTTAGTGGGATCTACTAATCACGGCTGCCTATAAGGAGAGGGGGCAGTGTCTGATATTTGATTCCTTTTAAGACTGGATTTTGCAAAAAAAGCTATATTCGTTGACTTTTGGAAAAAGGTAGCCCCTTATAGCAAATCAAGTTTCCTCTTAAACATTTTTTGCAGACCCTAGAAAAAATTCTGCCGACCCATTTCACAGTTACAGTGGTACATGTTTCGGTGTCTTGGACCTAGATGTCTTATTTTCTCTCTGATTGGGTCCTTCATCAAACCAAAATTACATAAAAAATATGTATAATTTTTTATCTCAAAGCTAACATTCTAATACTTCATGGAAATGTACCACAAATTCACAGTGGATAATTTTTTCATCATTTTGAGAAAAAACATAATAAGTTAACATGCGTAAACTTTAGCTTGTTTCTGTGAAAATTTCACTTGGTATTATAAATAAAACTACGAGACACTGATGGCACTTTTTTAGTTGAATTCCAAAGCTTAAGCATAACTTCATTTTTAGGACGAATTTGGTTAACTGGCCGCCAAAAATTCTTCGATGTTGAAATGAGGATGCAACCAAATGTGGCTACATTCTTAAATTAGCATAACATTTCTACTTAGAGATATTTCCTAAACAATAAATCATTAAAAAAAAAATTAAAGGGCACCAGCCTTTGAGAGAAAGTGAAGTAAAAAAAAAAAAAAAAAAAATTACATAAGAACTAAAACTGGTGGAAAAGTCTTCGATTCAACTCTGCAATTTCAGCTGATCTTGTATGTTCAAGTTCAGGGTACATTTTTTCTTGATGTATTTATGCTTCTTTTTGCAAATACATTCTTAGACCACACTGGCTATACATGACAAATGAAACTCAGAGAGGAGAGAAAGTAACAAAAATGAAAAATAAAATCAAAAAGGGTGAAAAAACGAG
>JAQQPU010026925.1:0-11270 GCA_029168905.1 Artemia sp. Kazakhstan ARC1039 | reverse complement strand
GTGTGTGTGTGTGTGTTCAAATTGGACCTTGGCATTAAGAACCAACTGTTGATGAGAAATAAGGGCAATTTTTTTTTCATTTTCTAAATTTGATGGTAAAGGTTTATGAGCCTATATGAGAAAGGAAATTCTCAAATCTAACAAATCTAGACTCTCGAATTTTTAATAAAGAAATTCAGTGTTTTTTTTTCAGGCATAACAATTGCTGCTACCATCATAATTGCACCCCCTCATGGGCCCCCATAAGCTGAATTTTTGGGAGTGGGGCGACTTACCTGGTCTAATCGGAACTTTCAATGCTGTATAATAGAAATCTCGAAATAAAATATAAAATACAAGGCAGCATCATTCAGGCAGCGAGGAAAGGGGCTCGTGTCTCCTGCCGTTCCCCCTTATGGACGCCCCTGCACCCCTTCTTCCTAATTAGGCTGCAATTTAGACCTAAAATATATACGAAATTTTGCTGATTTTGTTCTTTTTTTCTATTTTCTATTGTGCTTACTTCTCATAGCAGTTGTCTCTCACATTGCCAAATAAACCAAAAAGAAGAGTAATAAAGCAAAATCTGCTGTTTTCTGTGCATGATCTATGGCTACAGGCTATCTGACCCCATGAGGAAGGGCTGCGACACAATTGCGGCGTCGTTGATTATAATCAATAACTATTATTACTATAACAATTACTATATTTTAAAAAGGCGGTGAACGAAGAAACTAAATGATATATTTCTCTTTTTCCTATCGGTTTTCTACCCCGTAACAAACTTCAACTGATTTGGCTAGGTAAAAGATGAATATAACCACTTGATGCGCATTTCAACGCTGGTACATTTATTGATTTATTTTTTGTAGGCCTAATTATTCAGTTGGTTGTTTCATAAACAAGAAGAAAATCAGCTAAGTTTTATGCATAAACTAGAGATATGTCTGGCCTCAACGGGGGAGGGGATAGGGCACAGGCCCTTTTTATTGTGAGGGTAGCAATTATTGTATTTGGAAGGAGCGTGAAACGGCACATCGAGGTTGCGTTCATCTCTTAGCTAGCAAAATTATCCAAACACCATAAGATTTACCCTTATGTTATTTTGAAATATTACCTAAAATAAAATTTACTGCCCTAAACAGGACCAATGGGTGACTGTAATCCCTTTGGACTGAAATTAGTGCATAGCTTATGCTTTTAGTTGTTCAACGATATACTATGGCCTTTTAATTCCTTTTTGGAAACAAGATGTTAGGGCTATATTCTGGGATAGTTTTAGTCTTCCAGTCACTTTTTTTTCAATTGATCATTATTTTTTACTGCAAATTGTCGTAATTATTAGAAAGGAATAGGAATGCCATCGTATGAAACTCCTGTGTGGAATTTGCGGTTAATGTGTTTTGATTGTTCCGAAAGAAATTCCTATTCCTTTTCGTAATTTTTATCATTCAGGAAAAAGCATTGA
Organism: Artemia sp. Kazakhstan ARC1039; assembly: GCA_029168905.1. Classification (NCBI taxonomy): domain Eukaryota; kingdom Metazoa; phylum Arthropoda; class Branchiopoda; order Anostraca; family Artemiidae; genus Artemia; species Artemia sp. Kazakhstan ARC1039. Next base: position 9,823 of record JAQQPU010026925.1, on the reverse strand, counting down.
TTTTTTTTCTTTTCTCTTCGTTGGCCTTTTGCTTTAATCACTTTGTTGAATACTAGAGAAACACTGATTTAGACTATTTTATATATATTTTGTTAAAAAAATAGCTGATTAAATGCTCCTTTTCAGAACATTATTTCTCTTTGTTTTTTTTCTTTCAAGTTAAAAAAGTGAAATAAATAGTAATTGGTGATCAATGAACCAATTTTAATACAGCTCAATACCTTTAGTTGCTTAAATCCTTTCGTATCAGAAAACATGAAATGGTAGTCTTTTCTAATATCAGTGGATTTTTCAGTTGAACCAATTGTTCAGTTGAACCAATTTTAATACAGCCTAACACCTTTAGTTGCTTAAATCCTTTCGTATCAGAAAACATGAAATGGTTGTCTTTTCTAAAATCAGTGGATTTTTTGCGATGAATAAAATCAATTGTTAGTTTTTTTCGTTAGTTAGTTTGTTAGTTTCAATTTAGTTTTCATTTTTTTTGTTTACTGAAAAAGTTTTAGGTGATTGATAAAACTGATTGTTATAGATCTTAATAATTTTGGTAGTTGAAATCCCTTAGTAGGCCTATTTAGAAGACATAAAACATTTTGATGTAAGAAAAGATGAAATCGAGTCCTGAAAAACAGATCGATTTTTGTCTTTTCTAAAACTGGAAGGTTTTTGGGAATCGATAAAGCTAATTTTTACAGAATTAGCTACTATTTGATATCAGTATCCTCATTTAGTATCAGAAAAGTCGAAAAGCCGAAATTTAGTGTAAAAAAAGAAAAGCGGGAATGGGGTCTTATAACGTCAACGAAACTACTGGTTGAAAAATGCGGATATTTCGAAAGGACAACCACTCCCCTCGTTCAGCGCTATAAGAAAAAGTTAGAAGGAAACACGTTCACATTGTCTGAACGGAATGAAAGACAGACATAGAATCTAAAATTTCGTGCTTCGTAAAATTTTCTAAAAATGTAGAATCTACAATTTGTACAAACCTAGAATTTTCTTGAATTTGCGTCCAAGAATAATTATTTCTTTTCAGTAAAACAGGTTAAATGGTTTTCTATGGAGCTTTTGCATCAACACATCTATATCCTTTGTTCCTATTCTGTTTGAATGATTTTTGAAATTGGAAACATATAAGGTTGACGCAGCAGTCTCCATTGATTAGACTGTAATTTTCTTGTCCTAGCCCAATGCCCCTTGGACTGTAATTCCCTTGACTGCAGAATTAAAAAGAACACTTGAGTATGTGGAATATTCATCCCTAGTAAGGTAAGGTGACGGGGTGTTAATATGATTTTTTTCTGGGGGAGAGTATACAATGTCCAAGATGTAAGAGTCTGAAAAAAGCCGGTAATTTTCAAGATTAGCAGCTTTTTGCTATTTTGTCAATGAAGGTTCATTCACAATGAGCTTTTACTAATATCGAGATTTAGCTATCGCTAGTTTGAGTCAATCAGATTTTTCATAGAATTAGCATCAGCCAATCAGAAAATTCTATGAAAAATCTGATTGGCTTTGATTAGTGGTAGTTAAGTCTCGGTATTAGTAAAATATCGCTGTGAATAGACTTTTAGGTAAAAACTTGCTGAGATAGAAAAAAGCCGCTAATGTATAATTTTACCGTTATTAATTTGATGAAAATTTGGTACGGTTACTTCTACAGGAAATAAATACACGGAAAAAACGGAATATCCCATTCAAACCCCAATTCAATTCTTTTTCCAGGTAGACAATCACTATTGTTACAATTGCGTCCCACCCCCAACCTTTTGATGGAGCCAGCTAAAGCCCTAGGCTATGTACAAGAGTTCGCTGATTTTCTTTTTCAAATTGGCTTTATTTGGCATTTATGAACTAGCTGTTGATGAGAAATAAGACTAATAAAGTCATATAACCCACATAAATTACACCAAATAAGGGTGGAGCTCCCTTCCTTTAGAATCCTCTGAAGAAAAGAGTATCAATTCCCCTCCACTCGTAAATGATTTGTGGAGTGAATCATTTGCGCTGTAGACATGATGAACCTTGTAGTCAAGTATGTGCTTAAGGAGGGACCAGGGTACCCATTTGCCCTAAATCTCATCATTTTTGTGTTTCCACCTGAATTTCCCAAAATTTTAATTTAAATTATATACTTTGCTCTTTGCCAATTTTGACCTCCACCCGAATAATTTCAGCGCGTGTGTCTGCTTCCAGTGTTAAATCTGAGTTTGTTGAAGAAAAGAAGAAAATCTTATCGATAGTTGTAATCAAATAGAGAGGAAAAACTCTCCTGGACCTGGAATTTGCTGATAATTTAAGCATCCTAGATGAAAGTGTGAGCAAAATGAATGACCTTTTAGAGGTTTTGCAAGTTCAAGGTGCTAGAATAGGCTTGAAAATAAATGTTAAGATGTCACTTAGGCTAGGAATAAGTGAAGATGAAAAGGTGACGTTGGGTAACGAAAGGATTGATCAGGTGGACAGCTTCAGTGGCCTTGGTAGTATTATTAGTAAAGACGGTGAGAGCAGTGAAGATATTAAAAGCAGAATAGCCAAGGCTCAGGGTGTTTTTTCACAGTTAAACAAAGTTTGGAAGAAAAGGAAGATATTTCTGCAAGCCAATATTAGAATATTGGAAGCTACAGTGATGACAGTAGTCAAATATAGGACCGTTCTTTTACTCATCTATGTGCTAAGATCTTACATCTTTTGACAAAGAACGCTTAAAAGGGAAATCTTAGCACTAAGATCTTACATCTTATGACCTTCTTTTGCAAACGTCTTTCATCATTCTGCTCTGATCAGCGGTCTGAGAACAATGATGAGTATATCATCAAAGCTCTCTCATCATTGTTCTATATGGCAGAAAGATGGCGTCTTTCACTCTTTTTGCTAACATCAGTGAGCTGTAAGATCTTAGAACAAAGATGAGTTGCAAGAACGGCTATCTTTGCAGAAAGATGTGAGATCTTAGTGCAAAAGAACGGGCCTTATGGCTCTGAAGCATGGGCACTCCGAAAAGCGGATGAAGATTTGCTAGATGTTTTCCAGAGAAATTGCCTGGGGATTGTTCTGGGTACCTGGCTGATTGACCGTATTTTCAAACAGTAGGCTGTACAAAAAGTGTGGTTTAATCCCGCTTTCTAGAGCTATAATGAGAGAAAGGTTGAGATAGCTAGGGGACGTTCGGCGAATAAAGGATAGCAGATTGCCAAAGTTTGTCCTTTTTGGCCAACCGTCTAGGGCTAAACGGAAAGTAGGTCGTCCGTGGTTGGAGGGATGTCATAAGAAATATTTAAAGGAAATGGGAACTTTCTGGGAGGGTGTAAAGAGGGACGCTTTGAATAGATTTGGATGGAGGAGGAGCGTGCGTAGCTGTGTTGGCCTCAGGCGGCTTTGTGCTGTGGTGAGTTGTTAGTAGTAGTAGTAGTAGATAATTGTAATAAACAAGGTTAAAATGAACCGGAATTTTCTCTTTTCATCCTCCCTCCCTCATCATATTGGAAAGATCTTCTGATAAGATCAAGATCTATTTGCACCCATAGTAATCCTCAGTGTGACTAAATTTCCGATTAGCTGAAAAAAAAATTAGCGATTTGTCCCTGTAAAATGATAAGGAGGTTAATATAGGCATATTTGGTGTTATTTCGCTTGGAGTTGAGGTACAGCAATAAAGTAAGTCTGCAAAAGAAGTAAGGTTATAATAATGCTATGTAATGAATAGTTTCTGTTTTGTCTTATAATAGAGCAAATTGTTATTTAATAATCCTAATATTCACCGACTTTTTTGACGTGTTGGCTCCATTACACATATGAAATTTTGGAAAATCCAAGAAGTCGACAGGATACTTATCAAATATGTGCAACGAGTTTAAACGTATTACGAGGAATCGGGGATCTGAGTTTGAGTATAGGGTGGAGAGACAAATGAACTCTTGTTGAATTTTGGGCTAAATTAGGACTGTCCTCTCTCCATTGTTTTTAGACTATCGTATAAACTGCCTAGCAACGCCCTGTTTTGTCATCTAGAAGTCCAAATTAAACAATGTCTTTCACTTTTTGACATTTTTATCTGACATTTTTTATCAGTTTTATCTGAGCTCGCCAGACTTAACATATTCTATATACCATTGAAAAATGACGGACTTAGTTGGTTTTAAAAGCAATACTGAAAAAACTAAAACCATGATTATTCACCTCGAAGATACACTCCTATATACTACAATATTAAAGCAAGTCCCACTGGAGAAAGATAAGTACTTCACAGGCCTTGGATCTTTGCTTAGTGGTGATAGGTCAGGTTATGTTCAGCAAAGGTGCGAAAAGTGTGGGAGTCCACATCTTTCTGAGATAAGCTTCAAGGCAAAATCCCAAATTTACTTGACTCTAATCCAGACTATCCTCCTTTTTGGATGCATAAAATGGTCGGCGAAGTATCTTTAAAGAAGTTTAGATGACCGTATGCCAAAAATATTTGGATTATGTCGTTGTGATTGCACTAAAAATGGTATAATACATTGGAAATATTTCATCATGGGAGATGGTTTGCTCTGTATCGAAGAGGCACGTAAGGGCACATTTGAAACGGATTGGTTGTGGAAATGAAACCAAGGAGGGCAGAATTACAGTGATGAAAATCCGCCCAAGTCAGGCCTTGAAACTATCAATGGCTTCAGAAAATTAGATCATAGATAGCAAACTCATTGGTTAATATACACACAATAATTGGCCACAGACAGCTCAGTATAGTCAATTGAGGTGTCAAAGAGTGAATGCTGGGTAAAGAAGAAGCGCCAATTCCTGTCACAAGCGCATCACGGTACTCTCCTCATTAAAGTCCATAATCATAGGCAGCGCAATAACACTGCCTAAGGAAAGAACGATGTTGGCACAATGTATTTTTTTTTTTATCCATACCCAGGCACATCGTATTGAAGGAGTTGTCATAGAAACTTCGAAAAGGGCTCATTCGATTGGATATTGGAGTGTATAGTGCCCTTTTTAATAGTCGAAAGTGATTGGAGGGCAACTAGCCCCCTCCCCTCGCCCATCATTCCCCCAAACACATCCAATCAAAATTTTGAGATAGCCATTTTGTAAAGGCGTTGTCTTAGAAACTTCAAAAAAGGCTCATTTGATTGAAAATTCAAAGGGCTAGTGCCCTTTTTAATAGTCGAAAGTGATTGGAGGGCAACTAGCCCCCCCACCCATAATTCCCCCAAACAATTCCAATCAAAATTTTGAGATAGTTGATTTCCGGCGTAGTTGATTTCCAGATAGAAAATATGTTTTCGAGGAGGACACTCCCCCACAACCCTCGGGGCAAGGGTTTTAAGTAATGCCCTGAGGGCATATAAGAACAATGTTGGCACAATGTATTATTTATTATTTTTTTTTCCAGAGCAGGGTACACCGTATCGAAGAAGTTGTCGTAGAAACTTCGAAAAGGGCTCATTCAATTGGAAATTGGAGTGGCTTGTGTCCTTATTAATAGTCGAAAGTGATTGGAACTCAACTACCACCCCATCCACGCCCACCATTTCCCGAAACACATCCAATCAAAATTTTGAGATAGCCATTTTGTTCAGCGTAGTTGATTTCCAAATAAAAATCATATTTTTGAGGAGGACACTCCCCTATAGCCTTCAGAGCAAGGGTTGTAAGTTATGCCCTGGGGGCATATAAGGTTTTTATAGAAGGTGTTGTCATAGTAACTTCAAAAAAGGCTCATTCGATTGGAAATTGATGGAATAGTAGAACGTAATTGGACGTAATTTTAATAGTAGAACGTAATTGGAAGGCAACTAACACCCCTTCCACGCCCACCATTTCCCCAAACACATCCAATCAAAATTTTGAGATGGTCATTTCGTTCCACGAAGTTCAAAGTTCTGGAAATTATACCTTTGAGCCTTTATACCTATACCTATACCTTTATAAGTTATGCCCTGGGGACATATAAGTTTTTATTGAAATCTTTGTCGTAGAAACTTCAAAAAAGCTCATTCAATTGAAAATTCAAAGATCTAGTGCCCTTTTTAATAGTCGAAAACGATTTGAGGGCAACTAACCCCCCTCTTACACCCACCTTTTCCCCAAACACATCCAATCAAAATTTTTAGATAGCCATTTTGTTCAGCGTAGTTGATTTTCAGATATAAATGATTTTTTTTAGGAGGACACTCCCCCACAGCCCTCAAGGCAAGGATTGCCTTTTTGTTCAGCGTAGTTTATTTCTAGATAGAAATTATTTTTTTTGGAGGACACACCCCCACAGCCCTCAAGGCATGGACTGTAAGTTTCGGCCTGGGGGCATGTAATGTTTTTATAGAACGCGTTGTCGTAGAAACTTCAAAAAGGGCTCATTTGATTGGAAATTGAATTGTCTAGTGCCCTTTTTAAGAGTCGAAAGTGATTGGAAGGCAACTAACAGCCCGTCCACGCCCACCATTTGCCCAAACACATCCAATCAAAATTTTGAGATACCTATTTTGTTCAACATAGTCGAAAGTTCTGGAAATTAGGTCTTTTAGGATGATAACCCCCTTAGAGTCCTCAGTGCAAGGGTTGTAAGTTATGCCTGGGGGTATATAAGGTTATTATTGAAATCTTTGTCATAGAAACTTGAAAAAGGGCTCATTCGATTGGAAATTCAAAGGTCTAGTGCCCTTTTTAATAGTCGAAAGTGATTTGAGGGTAACAAACCCCCCTCTCACGCCCACCTTTCCACCAAACACATCCAATCAAAATTTTTAGATAGCCATTTTGTTTCACGCAGTTTAAAGTTCAGAAAATTATACCTTTGAGCAGGACACTCCCCCCACAGTCTTCAGGGCAAGGGTTATAAGTTATGCCCTGGGGGCATATAAATTGTTATTGAAATCTTTGTCGTAGAAACTTGAAAAGGAGCTCTTTCAATTGGAAATTCAACATAATTAGCACTTTCCTGAAAAAAAAACAAAAACAAATGAATGTGCATTGTCAGTTTAATATACATATACTGATATTTAGTTATCAAAATGTTAATATTATTTGATTTATTAAAGTTATAAAAGTAAGAACATTTATATTTTTTTCCAAAAAGTGCAAATTATGTTCTGGCCTTGGGAAGGCATAGGGGTTTTGAGCCCAACTTATGTTAATTTCTGCTCGTTTTGAGTTTAACTCAGTTATTTATTGTAATTTCTGTTCGTTTTGGGTTTTATTTATTTATCGATGCTGATTTGCGGTAGTTTCACGCTTCGTAGATTATTTTATTTTTTCTCATTTTTTGTTTAATGGCGTTCTTTACTTTTCTTTGAAAAATTTATTCTGTGGAAAGTTTTTTTAGTTAATTTTAATTATTGGTTATTTTTCTCGGTACTTTTGTTTTATAGCCACCACACATAAGAAGTGAAGTCAGGTTAATCGTAATGAATAATACCTAGATATGATGAAAATATAATATTTTAGTAACAAAGTTAGGGAACCTAAAGCAGAGAATTAAGAAAAGCAGGCCGCTCAGAACGCATTATATTAAATGGTATTTAAATGGTTTCTAACTTTACCAAACCAAAATACCAACTCTATACATAATAAATTTGATTAAAACATTCCTACATTGTAGTTTATCTTTCTCAGGCTAAGCTGATTAGCACCGAATAGTACTGAAATACATAAAGAAACCGGTTCTACTTAGACCAAGAACTTGAGAGTGGTGGCTATAATACAAAAGTACCCTTTTCTCGTTTTGGGATTTCGTGAATGGTAGGAATATAGACAAATAGTTTTGACTCTTCGATTTTGTATAAGAACCTGACCGTAGAAATGTGTATAACTTTGTTTAGTATTTTACTCATATATTCTCTGATCATGTCCCCATTTAAAATTCCCACCATTATCTCCCATTTAAAATTTATTTTAATATTTTTGGTATTTCTGTTTGAGAGGGTTTTGAAGTATTTTTCTTTTTTACAATCTTCTTCCTCATTTTTTTTTATTCTGATAATCTACTTTTGTCTTTATTAATCAAAAAAACTTTTTTTTAATAAGTTTTTTTTAAAAAAGGTAACGAACTCCATTAAACCAAAAATGAGCAAAATAGAATCAAATAATTTACCAAGCTTACAACTACCATAAATCAGTATCAATAAATAAATGAAACCCAAAACAAACAGAAATTATAATAAATCAAACTCAAAACGAGCAGAAAAATAATCTGAGTAGGGTTCTAAACCCTATGCTTTCTAAAAGCGAGAATATAATTTGTACTTAACTGAAAAAAAATCAAATGAATTTACTAAAAAAAATGTTCATTGGCAGTTTAATATAAATATGCTGATATTTGTTACTTACAATCTTAATTAATCTTAGATTTCTTAAAGTTATAAAAGTTAAAACATCTAAAAGAATTTTTTTCAGTAAAGTAAAAATTAAATTCTGGCTTTTAAAAAGCATAGGGTCTAGAACATTACTCAGATTAATTTCTGCTCGTTTTGAGTTTGACTTATTTTAATTTCTGTTTGTTTTTGGGTTTCATTTATTTATTGATACTGATTTGTGGTAGTTGTATGCTTGGTAGATTATTTGATTCTATTTTTGTTCATTTTTGGTTTAATGGAGTTATTTACTTTTTTTGAAAAACTTGATTTGTGCAAAAAGTTTTTTTCATTAATTTCTGTTTGTTTTATATTGACAGGTTTTTTTCAGGGAGAAAGACTGAGCCTTTTCTGAAGTTAAACAACCATCGCTTCCATAAAAACCTTAAATACCCCCATAACTTACAGCCCTTACCCCTAATCTCTGGGGTTTATTTCAACCCCAAAAGCCTTGTTATATGATATTTAGACTATTTTAAATAGAATGGCTATCTCAAAATGTCTATTAAAAGCATTTCGGGACAATACGACGTGTGTTTAGGGGGGAGGGCTAGCTGCCCTCTGATCACTTTCACTCTTAAAAAGAGCTCTAGAGTGTGATTATCAGATCAATGAACCCCCTTCGAAGTTCATATGACCCCACTTTCTATAAGAACCCTATATGTCCCCATGGCATAACTTACAACCCTTAACTTACAACCATCCTCAAAGGCATACTTTCAACTACATTGAAAAAAATGGCTATCTCAAAATTTTGATTGCATGCGTTTTGGGGAATGATGGGCCTGAGAGGGGGTTTGGTGCCCTCCAATCAGTTTCGAATAGCTTATTAAAAAGGACACTAGCCCTTTAAATTTCCTGTTGAATGAGCTCTTTTTGAAATTTCTACTACAACATTTTCTATAAAAAAAACCTCCCCCAGGGTATAACTTACAACCCTTGCCCTGAGGGGTGTGGGTGAGGGGGGGGGGGGGGGAGGGCGTCATCCTTAAAGACCTAATTTCCAAATTTTCAAGTACGTTGAATAAAATGGTATCTCAAAATTCTGATTGGATGTATTCGGGGAAATGGTGGGCGTGAAAGGGGGCTAGTTGCCCTCCAATCACTTTCGACTATTAAAAAGGGCACTAGCCCTTTCAATTTCCAATCGATTAAGTTCTTTTTGAAGTTTTTACGAAAACGGTTTCTAAAAAAAACCTATATATGGCACCAGGGCATAACTTACAACCCTTACCCTGAGGGGTTTGGGGGGTTTGTTATCCTCTTAGATATTATTTCCAGAACTTTTAACTACGTTGAAGAAAATTCCTATCTTAAAATTTTAATTGGATGTGTTTGGGGAAATGGTGAGCGTGAGAGGGAGGTTAGTTGCTCTCCAATCACTTTCGACTATTAAAAAGGGCACTAGCCCTTTCAATTTCCAATCGAGTGAGCCCTTTTTGAAGTTTTCGACTACGCCTTCTATAAAAACCTTATATTCCCCT
>JAQQPU010026924.1:0-11270 GCA_029168905.1 Artemia sp. Kazakhstan ARC1039 | reverse complement strand
ACGCACTTGTGCTAGGTTAGCAATGGCCGACGAGCCAGCTAAAGAGGATATTGAACCATTACCTGATCTAAGCGAGAAAAACGCCCAAAAAGTGTCAACTCACCAAGCATTTTTAATATTATACAGGCAAAGATTACAAGCCTTGTTTGAACTATTTAATACAGAAATACAAAAATTAAAACTAAGTACGACGAGAATTTTTGAAGTATTTTTTCGAAGAAGCAAATATCGGAGATCGACAAGCCTAATTCCCATCATAGGAGAACTCGCCTCCCGCCTTTTTGGTTTAACAACGGAAGCAGACCTGAATATCCTAAGGGAGAACGTGAAAAAATTGAATAATGCCATGAACATAACGTTACACGTCCAGAAAATACAAGCAAGTATAGCTAACTACCAAAGAGATAAAGTCGAAATGATATCCAAGAAAATCTCAAAAACTGTAATGGTAATGAATTACTTAAGGAATGAAGTAGATCGTGTGGTAACAGATTCAAGCCTTACCATGGTGTCACTCGATATAATTACCATGTCATTACTAAATCTAGCAACTGACGTTAGCAAATTTGAGTTCGCATTATTTGCCCTCACGGGAGGAACCTTGTCATACGACTTAGTAGACCCTTCGAACTTAAAAAGCATTCTAGACGAAATTAAAACACACCTAACGTTTGGTTTACATTTACCTATAGAACCAGAAGTATCAAATTTATTCCTTTACTATACAAAGCTAAAAGTACACATCACGGAAATAAATGAACAATATTTGCAGTAGTGACAATTCCATTGATAAAACAACAATCGATATATGACTTGTACAAAATCTCGACCTTCCCCGCTAACATAAAGAAAACGAACTCATTTATGACTATCACACCCGAAGCTGACTATTTACTTGTTGATCAAGATAGACGAAAATATGCCCTAGCAAACCCCCAAGATTTAAAGGAGTGTGTGTCATTCAAAAACCTAGTTTGCCAACTTACGTTACCTATTTACAATGTCAAGTCTGGATCTTGTATGTTAGATATATTCTTAAAAGACACGCAACAAGAAGAAATACCAGATTCATGCGAAGCCTTAATAGGAAGTAATAAACGAGAAATATTCATACACCTTAGGAACGACCTTTGGTTATTTTCTGTTCCAAAAGAAACTGTTGGGACTTTGTCTTGCTACAATAATACGGAGAAAATTGACCCAAGTTATAGGACCGAATTACTACTACAAGATGTGGGTACGATAGCCATAAAACAAGGATGCCGACTTGTAACAAAAGAATCAACAGTTCAAACACCCTTAATTACCACGAGTGCGAACATAATAAGTCCTAAAATAATCAATTTTAAGGCAATCAACCTGTCATATACTATCCCAAACATTGAGAGCGAGGAAATAAAAACCTCAATATGGTCAAAAATAGAAAATAATAAAGGAACGTTGACACTTACAAAAATAAAAGAAGCATTAGATTCCCAGATTCCCCTATTTACCAATGAAGACCAGAGACTAATGTACGTAGATGAGAGATACGGATTATTTTCAACCAATTTTTGGTGGAACATACTACTGACTGTATGTGTCGTTTTCGCGATTTCCTTAACTATAAGAGCCTTACTGAATTTCAATTATGGAAAAATTTTGAAAATAAGAAGGCAAATACCAAAGGAAGACCACGGAGAAGTGGCAGAAATGCAAAAGTTAAACCTGGAACCCCAAGAAATCGCTTAAGCCAAGAAAAAGGGAAGACATTAGCAGACAAATGGATATATTGAGGTCTCCATTCGTCCTTACTATGTCTATCTCCCTCCATGTAGTATCGTTTACGTAAAACCGTGTGGCTATGACGCTGCAACATGCGTTTCTTTTACAGCACGGACGTGCGTGAACAATGCAGGCATGAAATGTATTGTAAAGCCAGACCTCAAATTTAATGATGTAGTGTAGAATTTGTTTAAATGAGTATTATAAATCGATGTAAAAATAGTTAGGCGTTAAAAGAGATTGAAATAAAGTGTATACGATAGCATATGCTAAGGAGCATAATGTGAAACCTTACCTCATAAAAACTAATCTCCTGTATCGTTGTTATGATAACCAAGGAGACATTTCTATGTTTAGGAATTTCCAAGGGAAGACTCATAAGTGTTCCCACACATGTAATAAAAATGTCATTTCGTTAAAAATCAATGTGCGTATATAATAATGTCAGTGCATTTAAGTTGCCTTATAATGTAAAATGTACCCAATTGATACATGACCCACTTGTGTCATGATTACTCATCCTAAAGAACATGTGATTCTGCCGAATTATTTTATTTCAGGAATTGGGACAACATACTAATCAGGCCAATGCATAAACCAGTGCAAATATATCCCAGTAGCACCTATTTTCATCACGTCTCAACCAACGAAGAGTACTCGCCAAAAAGCCCAAGGAAGCCTCATCAAACTTCGCACATCAAATTACGGATACATTTCGATCAAGGAAACGATGATCGTTCAACGAAGAAAAATTTCTTCAATTACAAATTGTATTATGTATCAGGTAACAAGTCTCAAATATCCAGTACTTTATAAACATAGCAAACCTGAGAATTCCAGTATCTAACATAAGACGTAAATGAATATATCATCTTTAATAATAGAAATGATGAACTCACTTTACCTCGTTGAGTATGTCAAGAAATCCAAGAAAAGCTTTACACGTCGACGAGTAACACTTCAACTCATCTTCGAATATTTCTCCATTTCGAAGTTATAGAGACAATAGATACATTACCGTAAACATTATGAGACAATTATTGAAGTGTGAACTTGGAAACTAAATCAAAAAAAAAATCAAAATAATTCCAGTGACAACCTCTGAGTGACAGTTACTCCTACCACGAATTATAGACAGTATGTTAAAAGAGTTACTAAAGTTTGATGTTGACGCTCTCCAAGTTCAAATGTCATTCCCCCGCGATTTACCAAGGAATCACTATATAAGCTAATGGAAACTAGCCATGCATGAACAATTTTATGAACTATAATGTTTAAGTGCATGAAGAAACAGTTTTACCAACAAAATTCTCTACATAATTGAAGATAACACAAAGACAATACGCTATATCCTGTTGTCGTTAAATAATCAACATTTCTATCATCAACATAATCCCAGTGCTAAAGACTTTAACAACAAAGCACCCTACATGACATTTAAGAACAATAGGTGAAAACGAACCCTAATGGCGAAATTCTACCCACCTGCAATCAGATACTTAATCATTTTGTCTGAGATGAACGCATCTATAATGTGACACTAATCTGTGAAGAAACTATATATGAAGTATCTTTCCTATCTCAACAATACTAACAAATGACCACAATTTACAGAAGAAAAAGCGAGTACACTAAAGGACACGTATAGTGGTAAAATAGGTGCAAACTTATATCACGTTTTATTAACTTTGATAATCCAACAGTATTGATATTGTATTATTGATAAATCCAGTGAAATTATTTCTATTACCAGTGAAAATGGTAATCCAATAGTGAGTGTTATAAATTATTCATGTATGTATCACCATATATATATTTAGCTAAAATCAGGTGTAGTATTGTCATATTATTCGTTTAATTTAGCATAAGACGGAAACTTAGTTACTCTGTAGCTAGTTTAAAATAGAAAAAAAATATATATAAAGAATAATTCTGAAAAAAAAAAATTTTTATTAGTAGTAGAGTGAGATAAAACTTACCAATTATTGTTAGAAATATAGGAATTATCAGTGGTAGACATAGAAAAAAAAAACCTTGGTGTAAGTAGCTATTTTAGTCCGGTAGAGGAAATTTAGCAGACTATATGAAATAAAATAAGAAAAGTAATATAGAAAGAATTTTAATCGCTTAAGAGCAAGTAGACTTATAAAAACTGCATGAAACAAATAGTAAACAAATTTCAAAAAATTTAAAAACCCGAAGGCAAGCAAATACCGATAACGGGACGTTATTTAAAATTGGGATGGGTGATATGTACCATGTACAATGTCTTACTTATGTACAATGTTTTACTTTAGAATATGAAAAGTTTACTTCATCCTAAATATGCTTCCGATGCAAATCAAACTCCCTTAATTAAGTTTGAATTTCCGTTTTAAATTCTCATTTATTTATCAGCCAAATATCCCTTTAAAAAGTTCAAAGCGAATGTTGTACTCTGTAGAGATTCGCATTCTTTGTTATACAAAACAAAAGGCTCTTGAAATTCCAGACGCTATTGAAAGATCTCAAAGGCAAAAAACTGCGGGTTTTTGCATGTACCAGATTAATGAGACAGATTGGAATTTCGTTGAAGTATTTTGAAAAACATAGTGGGACATTGTTTAAAACATTAGTTTGGTAGTTTTAGAAGTACTCTCAGGAATTCGTAGGTTTAATGATCAGAATATCGTGGAAAAAACTATTGGACAGTTTTGGCTGCATAATGTTTGATTTTGTCAGCATAAGACTAAAGAGACGGGCCCTCCGTGTGGAGATGAACCAATCAGAAAATTAGTGTTTATTGCTCAGAAGCAAACTTCGTGTTATATGGTAGAGAGGAAGTGTTTTTCGGGGCATTATATTATTATGTTATGAGCCTTTCTGATATAATCACTGTATCATTGTGCATTGCTGTATTTGCTTACTGAAGTTTTGAAGCCGCATGTTTGATCATGTAAGTCAATAAAACCATTACTTTTCTATTTTTACAGTCTTATGTTATATGTTCGTATCTAGATTTCAAGAGTAGCCCTCTAGTTCGTATATTATCCATTGGAAACGCTCCCAGGGATCTGATGACCTATGAAGAGTGTTTATGGCGCCTATTTGACTAGCTCCCTGTTTTAAACTCCACCTATATCATTTGGTGTAATTCAAGGGCCACATTTGGCAGTAGCTAAAGGTAATATTTAGCACGGTTGTAACTTCGAAGTGAAGCTTCTCTGATCAAATTGGTCATTTCACAAGGAAAGTCAATTCAGTAATTAACCTTTTTTTATATCTCCCAATAAAGAGTAGTCCAAAAACCTATTCGCCACAGAGTCAAAACCTATTCGCCACAGTTTCGATTCTGTTGACGATGAATCGAAACCAGAACAAGATAATTTTGGCTGTGAAATCATTACTCCAGAAGAGTGGACCTCAACAGAAAACCCACCCTACTGGTACTATGCATACTATACTTATGCAAACTTATTTGTGCTAAATCAATTCAGGAAAGACCGTGGCCTTAATACTTTTACGTTCCGTCCTCATTGCGGAGAAGCTGGGCCAGTTAAACACTTGGCGGTCGGTTTTCTTTTAGCAGAAAATATCTCTCACGGCATTATGCTGAGGAAGACCCCTAGTCTTGAGTACTTATATTATCTTTGTGAAATTGGGATAGCTATGTCACCTATATCAAACCATCTACTGTTTTTGAAGCATTCCAGAAATCCACTAAAGGAGTTTTTGAATAGAGGTTTGAAGATAAGTTTCTCTACTGATGATCCCCTGCTATTTCATCTGACGAAAGAATCTTTAATGGAAGAATACTCAGTTGCCACTCAAATGTGGCAACTCAATGGGCCAGACTTGGCAGAACTCACCAGAAATTCAGTTTTAATGAGCGGTTTCTCACAAAATGAAAAAAGACTGGCTTGGTTTTAACTATAAGGAAGAAGGTATCCAAGGGAACGATATGACTTTACAGTAAGGTTCTCTGTTACGCTGAATCTGATGGTGTGATTTTCATTAAGATTCTATGATTTTTTAAGGGGTGTTTTTTCCTTTTTCGGAAAATCTGGCAAAATTTCTCAGGCTCGTAACTTTTGATGATATGAGTAAACTTGATTATATTTAAATATTTAAAATCAGCATAAAACTACAATTCTTTTTATGTATCTATTGATATTAAAATTCTGTTTTTTAGAGTTTTGGTTACTGTTGAGACGAGTCGCTCTTTTTATACAGTTCGTTACCACGAACTGTCTGATACATTTTACATAATAATGGCTAGTTATATAAGAAAAACCATATTGACAAACACCATTTTTGATGAACTATATCGGTCCTTTATGTAATTACATAATAAAAGAAAATAGAATTAAAAATTGAATCACTATACATAAAACTGCATTTTTGATGTCTTTTCATCAACTAATAGCCATATATGACGTAATAAGTAAGGTGACGTAATATATAACACCGATTGTGTACTAATAACCATATGTGACGTAATGAGTGACGTGACGTAAAAAATGAATTTTTTTATTATAGTCATATTAAAAGACGATCATTAGAAGAACAAAAAACTGCATATATTGGACTTATTTAGCTGCCTGATTCTCTTAGGTCGTCTCTTATTTACATACATTTTACATAATATTGGATAATTGTATAAGAAAAACCGTATTGACAAGCACCATTTATGATTAACTATATCGGTTCGTTATTTAATTATTAATAAACAAAACTACTACTGATAACTACTACTTGAGATTTTCTTGACTAAAACCGTTAATGATGAACTTAATCGATGCTTTATGCACTGCTTTTCAAAATTACATTAGCTACTTTGGCCTAGAGTTAGTTCTTTACCATATCGTAAAAATTTATTATATAATAATAATTATTTTTTTAATTACAAAAGGTTTCTATATACAGCAATTTCTTTTAAAATGATCCATTGCACAGCTGTTCATTATGATTACTGTAACTAAATTAATGAAGATAAGATGAATGACCCACAGGGGTCAGTTTCTTTGGGCTTGAGTTCGTTCTTTACTAAGTTATTACTGACTTTTAGTCTCCTTATGGATTTTTCTATTCATTCTTTACTTTAATATTTCTTAACATTGGACGTGATCGTCTCTTACTAGGTTGCTAGCTACCACTGCAACCCGGATTTGTTACCCCCCCCCCCCCAAAAAAAAAAAAATAAAAAAAACCTAATACAATTTATACAATTAAATACAATATATGATGAAACATATCGGTCCTTTATGTAAAAAAATCATAAACATGAAAAAGCCTATGGCTTTTTCTTATTTGAAATAGTAAGAGACTAATTTCAGAGAATCAGACAGCTTACTAAATCTGATAATTGCCATTGTTTGTTCTTTACTACGTTTCAGCCATCCCTACAGCCTTGATACCGATGAAACTTATGTAATCTCTGTTTATAATCTTCTTAACATTGACGTGATCGTTTCTCACTGGGTTACTTAGCTACCGCTGCAACCCAGATCAAGTATCAAAAACCTAACAAAAAATAAAACTAATTTAACAATTTTCAGATATTTTTCCAGTTTGAATTACAAAATTAAAATTATTTCTCAGATACAATAAATTTTTTTGCAGTTTATAACTTTATCGATCACATACTAAATCTAAAATAAAATAAAAATTGACTTTTTCAATTTTAATGTAATCACTCATTACGTCCATATATGGTTATTACATATTTAAAATCATCATAAAAATGTAAAAAATAAGTTTTTAGAGTTCCGCTTACTATTAAGACGAGTCACTCTTACTATACAGTTAGTTACCTCGAACTGTTTGATAATAACCCTTATTACAAACTGGAAAATTCCTACGGATTTTTCTTATTTTTAATAGTATAAGATGAACCTCAAAGAATCAGGCAGCTAACTAAGTCCAATATATGCAATGGTCTGTTACTCTAATGATCGTCTTTTAATATAAAACATAAACTATTTTAAAACTGTGTCCTTGAAAGCCTACGCGGAAGAGTGGATAGTGTGTTGGAATTCGGCTCCAAAGGTCACAGGTTCAATTCCTACTGAAGGCGATTTTTATATATTTGTCTTTTTAAAGTCTTAACACAACTTCTATTAATAACTACTAAATGAGATTCTCTTGACGGATACATTTTATGATGAACTATGTCGATCCTTTATGTAGATCCAATTTACAGTATCGATCCTTTATATAACTACCGATACAACCCGGAGCCAACGTTAGGTCTCCTATATAAGTTTATTGTGGTTCTATTTGTATTGTGGTATGAAAAGATATAAAAAATGCATTTTTTTGTAAAAAGTGATTCCATTTTTATTTTTATTGTTATTTGATTTAAAAAGGCTCTAAAACGTTTAAATGAGCCCTCTCGTGACATTCTAGGACCATGGGTCGATACAATCACTCCTGGTACAACAAAAGACAAATAAAACGCATTCGTGGTCTTTCTTCTGGCAAAAAATATCAAATTTCACATATTTAAGATAGAAGCTTGAAACCTCTACAGTAAGGTTCTCTGGTACGCTGAAACTAATGGTGTGATTCTCATTAGGATTCTGTGACTTTTGAGGGATGTTTCCCTCTTTTTTCAAAAATAGGGCCAATTTTCCCAGGCTCGTAACTTTTGATGAGTAAAACTAAACTTGATTAAACTTAAATATTTAAAATCAGCATAAAAATCTAATTCTTTTGATGTATCTATTAGTATCAAAATTTAGTTTTGTAGAACTTCGGTTACTATTGAGACGAGTCGCTCTTACTATAAAACTCGCTACCACATACTGTTTGATAGGTTGCTAGCTCTTACAGCAACCCAGATTTTTACATAATGATCCTCTCTTACTAGGTTGCTGGCTACCGCTGAAATACAGATGTATATCACTTATAAAGAAACCTGATTACAAACAAGCAAAAGCCGTCGGTTTTTTCTGCTTTGGAATAGTAAGAGACGATCTTCAATAAATCAGGAAGCTACCTAAGTCCAAAATTGGTAATTTACCATAAATTCATTAATCAGATATTTTAATATACCCTACATAGTCTAGTGGTTGGCAAAGCTGGCTCTCACCCAGTGGGCTCAAGTTTGATTCTCGGTATTGGGAGTTTTCACTTATGATGATTTCTTGATGAATATTATTAAAGTAATCATGTATATAATAATTCATTTTATTACTTCAGTTACTATGGGCTAGGCTACATTTCATTCCTTAATGTAATGTTCTGATGATGAATTGATGCAATTCTGACAAAACTCCTCGTCAGTTTTTTATCGTTCTAAAACTTGAGGTTTATTTAGAGCTGCAGCTTTCTCATCTTAGGCAATCAATTTGAGAACGTCCCTGTTTTTCTCACAGTGTTCTTTTTTTTGGCCAGCAACCTGTTTAACTCGACTTTCTTACTTTTCCTTCTCCTTAAGTTTCTTTTTTTTTATTTGTTAAACCATAGCAATAAATAATTGTCTAATGGAAGTAAAAATTATTCAAGTCATGTGAAAAGTACCGAGAACCTAACAAAAAAATAAAACTAATTTAAAGATTTTCAAGTATTTTTCTAGTTTGGATTAAAAGATTAAAATTTTTGCTCAGATGTCATAAATATTTTTGCAGTTTACATAATATCCTTAGCGATTCTGAACTGACTAAATTTTAAAAAATTGAATTTTTTTTTATGAAAATACACATTAAATCCCGTGTCGGATAGTTAGAAAATGGCTAAAAATTAACTAATTTTAACATTTGTTATGTATTTTTCTAGTTTGAATTGAAAGATTCAAATTATTGCTCTGATACCAAAAATAGTCTTGCAGATTCCATAATAACTTTAGTGACCCTGAACTGAGAACAAAAGTAAAATAAAAATTTATTTTCGAAAAAATAATATGTATACATATTGCATTCCCTAATTACGTCATATATGGTTATACAAAAAAAAATTAATCTCTTCGTATCTTTTCAACATATTGTAAAAAGTAACATTTTCAATGTGATTATATGTAACCTATTTTTCATAAGTCTCCGAGGGTACAATGGTAAGCATACTAGCAGTCAGGATAGCTGGCATTCATCAAGATTGACAATAAAAATATAGTTTTTAGTTGAATTTAAATAAAAAAAATTAATTCTGTTAAATTTTAACTGAATTACTTGACACTGCGTTTTCAAGAAGATGGTGAAGTGACCAGCATTTGCTGGAAGAAGTGGTTTTTGTAAATGTAATTTTCCTTCAGGCTCAAATAAAGAAAGGGAAAGACAGTTGGTAATACAAAACACTCTTCCACGATATTTAAGAACTGGCTCGCCATTGCTATTGGGTGACTTTAACTATGTTTTTGAAGAAAAAGACATTTTGAGTTAGAGCCGGAGAAATATTAGAAGGATGATTAGCATCGAAATAAAAAAAGAGTGGTTAAAACATGGAAACTGGTAGATGTGTGGCAACAAATGGGAATAGAGAGGGGTTTCACGAGAATAGAAAAGAGGGGCAGCGCGAGGATCGACAGGGTGTATTGTTGGAAAGATGAAATGCTAAAAATATAGAAAATATCGCCGTGGCTTTCTCCGACCACTGTGCCCTTCTGGTAGATACAAAGCTAACATAGATACAAAGCTAACTGGTAGATATAAAGCTAAAGTCCAATGTATGCAATGGTTTGTTATGCCAGTGATCGTCTTTTAATGTCAGCTGTTTACATAATAATTTTAGTGAATTTAGACTGAAAACTAAAATAAATAAAAATAATTTTTTTTCTTTGGAAACATTTAGACAACGCTATAGAGATACGTACTTTATGGGTTAAGCCAAAAAACCTCGGTTCCAGGGGAAAAAAAACTAATTTTAAGAGTTTGAGGTGTTTTTCTAGTTTGAATTAAAAAATTAGTATTATTGCTTCGACAGAATAAGTGTTTTTGTAGTTTACATAATAACCTTGGCGATTCTAAACTGAAAAAAATGGAATTTTTTTCTTTGGAAACATAGGACAACAATATAGAGATACGTACTTTACGGGTTAAGCCAAAAAAAGTTTGGTTCCAGGATACAATTATAATTTTGAACGGAGATGAAATAAAATTATTTTATTTAAATTTACAGGATAATTATTATCTAGTCGACAGATAAGCGTGTATAAACATTCCATTCACTTATTACGTCATATATGGTTATAATTTATACGATTATAACGTCATTAATCAAGCTTGTACACCAAAATGCAGTTTTTTGTCAAAATTGATTTTATTTTAAAAACTATTTTTTTTAATTACAAAAGGCATTAGATCTAGCAATTTTCTTTAAAATGAGCCATTTTACAGTTCTTTTCGATTTTACAGTGCCTAGCTAGCTGAGGGGAATGAAAAAACGGAAACCAAAAAAGATGACGTATATGCAGAATATCGTGGTTGTAGCCTCTTTTCTTGATTTTCAAGCCAATATATTTTCCTTGTGTTTGAGCCATGGGACGGTACGTTTGCTATATAGTTTTGGAGAAGGCGGTTCTATCTTATATA
>JAQQPU010026921.1:0-11273 GCA_029168905.1 Artemia sp. Kazakhstan ARC1039 | reverse complement strand
AAGAGTTGGAATATTTCAGAAGTGTTTCGTCGTGGTTTACCATATCAATGTTACATTCTGAAGATGTTTCAAAGTTCATTTTGGATTTTTTTTTCGTTGGTTTGTAAGAGTTGGAATATTTTAGTAGTGTTTTATCGTGGTTTAAATTGTCACTGTTACATTCTGAAGATATTTCAAAGTTCATTTTGGATTTTTTTCGTTGAAATGTAAGAGTTGGAATATTTCAGTAGTGTTTTGTCGGATTTACCATATCACTGTTATATTCTGAAGATGTTTCGAAGTTCATTTTGAATTTTTTTTTTTCGTTGAAGTTTTAGAGTTGGAATATTTCAGTAGTTTTTGTCTTGGTTTACCAAGTCACTGTTACATTCTGAAGATGTTTCAAAGTTCATTTTGAATTTTTTTTCGTTGTAATGTCAGAGTTGGAATATTTCAGTAGTGTTTTGTCGTGGTTTACCTTGTCACTCTTACGTTCTCTTAATGTTTCAAAGTTCATTTTGGAATTTTTTTCGTTGAAATATAAGAGTTGGAATATTTCAGTAGTGTTTTGTCGCGGTTTACTTTGTCACTGTTACATTCTCTTGATGTTTCAAAGTTCATTTTGGATTTTTTTTCGTTGAAATGTAAGAGTTGGAGTATTTCAGTAGTGTTTTGTCGTTGTTTACCTTGTCACTGTTACATTCTATTAATGTTTCAAAGCTCATTTGAATTCTTTCGTTGAAATGTAAGAGTTGGAATATTTCAGTAGTGTTTTGTCGTGGTTTACCTTGTCACTGTTACATACTCTTGATGTTAAAAGTTCATTTTGTATTTTTTTTCATTGAAATGTAAGAGTTGGAATATTTCAGTAGTGTTTTTTCATGGTTTACCTAGTCACTGTTACATTCTCTTGATGTTTCAGAGTTCATTTTAGATTTTTTTTTTCGTTGAAATGTAAGAGTTGGAATATTTCAGTAGTGTTTTGTCGTGGTTTACCTTTTCACTGTTACATTCTCTTAATGTTTAAAAGTTCATTTTGGATTTTTTTTTCGTTTAACTGTAAGAGTTGGAATATGAAATATTCCAAATATTCCAGTGTTTTGTCGTGGTTTATCGTGTCACTGTTACATTCTCTTGATGTTTCAAAGTTCATTTTGGATTTCATTCGTTGAAATTTATGAGTTGGAATATTTCAGCAGTGTTTTGTCGTAGTTTACCTTGTCACTCTTACGTTCTCTTAATGTTTCAAAGTTCATTTTGGAATTTTTTTCGTTGAAATATAAGAGTTGGAATATTTAAATAGTGTTTTGTCGCGGTTTACCTTGTCATTGTTACATTCTCTTGATGTTTCAAAGTTCATTTTGGATTTTTTTTTTCGTTGAAATGTAAGAGTTGGAATATTTCAGTAGTGTTTTGTCGTTGTTTACCTTGTCACTGTTACATTCTATTGATGTTTCAAAGCTCATTTGGATTTTTCCGTTGAAATGTAAGAGTTAGAATATTTCAGTAGTGTTTTGTCGTGGTTTACCTTGTCACTGTTACATAATCTTGATGTTAAAAGTTCATTTTGTATTTTTTTTCATTGAAATGTAAGAGTTGGAATATTTCAGTAGTGTTTTGCAGTGGTTTACACTGTCACTGTTACATTCTCTTGATGTTTCAAAGTTCATTTTGAATTTTTTTCGTTGAAATGTAAGAGTTGGAATATTTCAGTAGTATTTTGTCGTGGTTTGCCATATCACTGTTACATTCTGAAGATGTTTCAAAGTTCATTTTGGATTTTTTTTTTCGTTGAAGTGTAAAAGTTGGAATATTTCAGTAGTGTTTTGAGGTGGTTTACATTGTCACTGTTACATTCTGAAGATATTTCAAAGTTCATTTTGGATTTTTTTCGTTGAAATGTAAGAGTTAGGATATTTCAGTAGTGTTTTGTCGTTCTTTACCATATTACTGTTACATTCTGAAGATGTTTCAAAGTTCATTTTGGATTTTTTTTTTCGCTGAAGTGTAAGAGTTGGAATATTTCAGTCGTGTTTTGTCGTGGTTTACGAAGTCTCTATTACATTCTGAAGTTATTTAAAAGTTCATTTTGAATTTTTTTTTTCGTTGAAATGTAAGAGTTGGAATATTTCAATAGTGTTTTGTCGTGGTTTACCTTGTCACTGTTACATTCTCATAATGTTTCAAAGTTCATTTTGGATTTTTTTCGTTGAAATGCAAGAGTTGGAATATTTCAGTAGTGTTTTGTCGCAGTTTCCCTTATCACTGTTACATTCTTAAGTTGTTTCAAATTCATTTTGGATTTTTTTCGTTGAAATGTAAGACTTGGAATATTTCAATAGTGTTTTGTCGTGGTTTACCTTGTCACTGTTACATTCTCTTGATTTTTCAAGGTTCATCTTGAATGTTTTTCATTGATATGTAAGAGTTGGAATATTTCAGTAGTGTTTTGTCGTGGTTTACCTTGTCACTGTTACATTCTCTTGATGTTTTAAAGTTCATTTTGGATTTTTTTTTTCATTGAAATGTAAGAGTTGGAACATTTCAGTAGTGTTTTATAGTGGTTTACATTGTCACTATTACATTCTCTTGATGTTTCAAAGTTCATTTTGGATTTTTCTTCGGTGAAATGTAAGAGTTGGAATATTTCAGTAGTCTTTTGTCGTGGTTTACCGTATCACTGTTACATTCTGAAGATGTTCCAAAGTTCATTTTGGATTTTTTTTTTCGTTGAATTTGAAGAGTTTGAATATTTCACTAGTGTTTTGTCGTGGTTTACATTGTCACTGTTACATTCTAAAGATATTTCAAAGTTCATTTTGGATTTTTGTCGTTGAAATGTAAGAGTTGGAATATTTCAGTATTGTTTTGTCGTGGTTTACCATATCACTGTTACATTCTGGAGATGTTTCAAATTTCATTTTGGATTTTTTTTTCGTTGAAGTGTTAGAATTGAAGTATTTCAATAGTGTTTTGTCGTAGGTTACCAAGTGACTGTTACATTCTGAAGATATTTCAAAGTTCATTTTGAATTTTTTTTCGTTGAAATGTAAGAGTTGGAATATTTCAGTAGTGTTTTGTCGCGGTTTACATTGTCACTGTTACATTCTCTTAATGTTTAAAAGTTCATTTTGGATTTTTTTTGTCGTTTTGTCGTGGTTTATCGTGTCACGGTTACATTTTCTTCATGTTTCAAAGTTCATTTTGGATATCATTCGTTGAAATGTATGAGTTGGAATATTTCAGTAGTGTTTATTCGTGGTTTACCTTTTCACTCTTACAATCTCTTAATGTTTCAAAGTTCATTTTGGCTATTTACGTTGAAATGTAAGAGTTGGAATATTTCAGTAATGTTTCGTCGTGGTTTACCTTGCCACTGTTACATTATCTTGATGTTTCAAAGTTCATTTTGGATTTTTTTTTTCGTTGAAATGTAAGCGTTGGAATATTTCAGTAGTGTTTTGTCGTGGTTTACATTGTCACTGTTACATTCTCTTGATGTATCAAAGTTAATTTTGGATTTTTTTTTCGTTGAAATGTAAGAGTTTGAATATTTCAGTAGTGTTTTGTCGTGGTTTACATTGTCACTGTTACATTCTCTTGATGTTTCAACGTTCATTTTGGATTTTTTTTTCGTTGAAATGTAAGAGTTGGAATATTTCATTAGTGTTTTGTCATGGTTTACATTGTCACTGTTACATTCTCTTGATGTTTCAAAGTTCATTTTGGATTTTTTGTTGAAATGTAAGAGTTGGAATATTTCAGTAGTGTTTTGTCATGGTTTACCATGTCACTGTTATATTCTCATGATGTTTCGAAGTTCATTTTAGATTTTTTTTTCTTTGAAATGTAAGAGTGGGAATATTCCAGTAGTGTTTTGTCGTGGTTTACCTTGTCACTGTTACATTCTCATGATATTTCAAAATACATTTTGTATTTTTTAGTTGAAATGTAAGAGTTGGAATATTTCAGTAGTGTGTGGTCATGGTTTACCATATCACTGTTACATTCTCATGATGTTTCAAAGTTCATTTTGGATTTTTTGTTGAAATGTAAGAGTTGGAATATTTCAGTAGTGTTTTGTAATGGTTTACCATGTCACTGTTATATTCTCATGATGTTTCAAAGTTCATTTTAGATTTTTTCCTTGAAATGTAAGAGTGGGAATATTCCAGTAGTGTTTTGTCGTGGTTTACCTTGTCACTGTTACATTCTCATGATATTTCAAAATTCATTTTGGATTTTTTTAGTTGAAATGTAAGAGTTGGAATATTTCAGTAGTGTTTGGTCATGGTTTACCATATCACTGTTACATTCTCTTGATGTTTCAAAGTTCATTGTGGATTTTTTTTTTTGTTGAAATGTAGGAGTTGGAATATTTCAGTAGTGTTTTTTCATGGTTTAACTTGTCACTGTTACATTCTCTTGATGTTTCAAAGTTCATTTTGGATTTTTTTTCGTTGAAATGTAAGAGTGGGAATATTTCAGTAGTGCTTTGTCATGAACTTTGAAACATCATCAAAAATGAACTTTGAAACATCAAGAGAATGTAGCAGTGACAATTAAACTCTTACATTTTAACGAAAAAAATCAAAAATGAACTTTGAAATATCAAGAGAATGTAACAGTGACAAGGTAAACCACGACAAAACAGTACTGAAATAATCCAACTCTTACATTTCAAAAAAAAAATCTAAAATGAATTTGAAACATCAAGAGAATGTAACAGTGACAAGGTAAGCCACGACAAAACACTACTGAAATATTCCATCTCTTACATAGCAATGAAAAAAAAATCCAAAATGAACTTAGAACATCAAGCGAATGTACCAGTGACAATTCCAACTCTTACAATTCAACGAAAATAAAAATCCAAAATGAACTTTAAAACATCAAGAGAATATAACAGTGACATTTTAAACCACGACAAAACACTACTGAAATATTCCAATTCTTACATTTCATCGAATGAAATCCAAAATGAACTTTGTAATATCAAGAGAATGTAATAGTAAGAAGGTAAAACACGACAAAACACTACTGAAATATTCCAACTTTTACATTTCAACGAAGGAAATCCAAGATGAACTTTAAAAAATCAAAGAATGTAACAGTGACAAGGTAAACCACGACAAAACACTACTGAAATATTCCAACTCTTACATTTCAAAGAAAAAAAAAATCTAAAATGAACTTTGAAACATAAAGAGAATGTAACAGTGACAAGGTAAACCACAAGAAAACTGTACTAAAATATGCCAACTCTTACATTTCAACGAATGAAATCCTAAATGAACTTTGAAATAACAAGAGAATGTAAGAGTGACAAGGTAAACCACGACAAAACACTACTGAAATATTCTAATTCTTACATTTCAATGAAAAAAAAAATCTAAAATGAACTTTGAAACATAAAGAGAACTTAACAGTGACAAGGTAAACCACGACAAAACACTACTGAATCATTCCACCTCTTACAGTTCCACGAAAACAATCAAAAATGAACATTGAAACATCAAGAGAATGTAATAGTGAGAAGGTAAACCAATGACAAACACTACTGAAATATTCCAACTCTTACATTTCAACGAAAGAAATCCAAAATGAACTTTGAGACATCTTCGGAATGTAACAGTGACAAGGTAAACCACAATTAAACTGTACTGAAATATTCCAACTCTTACATTTCAATGAAAAATCCAAAATGGACTTTGAAACATCAAGAGAATGTAACAGTGACATGGTAAACCACGACAAAACACTAATGGGGAGAGGGACCCAAGAAATTAGGGGGGCCTTTTGTGTCTCAAGCGCGCAAAAAAAGTGTACAAATATTGGAGAGGGGCAAAAAAGATGGGGGGGCCCTTTGGGGGCCCTTCTGTGTCTCAAGTGCGCAAAAAGAAAAGTATTAAAAAAAGGGGGGCAAAAAAGTTGGGCGGGGGCCCTTTGGGGGTCCTTCTGTGTCTCAAGCACGCAAAAAATTGTAAAACAATGGGAAGGGGGCAAAAAAGTTGGGGGGCCCTTTGGGGGCCTTTCTGTGTCTCAAGTGCGCAAAAAGAAAAAGTATTCAAAAATGGATGGGGTGCCAAAAAGTTGTACGGGGGCCCTTTGGGGACCCTTCTGTGTCTCAATCGCGCAAAAAAAGTTTAAAAAAATGAGGGGGGTCCTTTGGGGCCCTTCTGTGTTTCAAGCGCGCAAAAAAAGTGTAAAAAAAAGTGTAGGGGGGCAAAAAAGTTGGGCGAGGGGCCCATTTGGGGTTTGGGTAGGGGACCTTACAACAATGTTTTAATGGAACTTGTGTATTATAACGACCACAGGGTTTCACCCCAAATCATCTTCTAAAATGTCGCAAAATGTTTCACCCAAAAAATCCCTAAAATGCCGATTAATTTGTTTCGCCCAAATATTCTTCTAAAAGTAATTTCTGCGTGTTCCTTTTGTTTCGGCATCCTTTTGCGATGTCACATTCAAAATTCCCAAGAATCCATTTCCCGTGTAAAATATATTCAATCTGTCTTGATCTCGTTTGAATTTCTGAAAAAAAATCTAAGATGTTCCTAGTTACACTATTATGGCTTCGATAGAATATTAATATTTATTTCTCAGACCTAAAGACCAGAGAAGCCATATTGTTTCTTAATTCCCCTCGTGTTACATTAGAAATCCCCCTCAGATTATGCAAATCAATTTCCCAGAAATCTAGTCCCCTTCGTGAACTCCCCGTCTATTGTACAAATCAATTTCCCAGAAATCTAGTCCTCTTCGTAGATCAATATAGGATTCCCCGCCGATTATGCAAATCAATTTCCCAGAAATCCTGTCCCCTTCGTGGATCAATATAGAATTCCCTGTCGATTATGCAAATCAATTTCCCAGAAATCTTGTTCCCTTAGTGGATCAATACACTTAGAAACACCTCCTGATTGACCTTGAAAAGACAAGTGATCCTGTCCCCTTCATGGATCAATAACATTGTACCGTTAGTATTCAGTGCTTATGCGCATTTCACAACATTGCCAGATAAGAAAGGTACTTTTAAAGTACCAAATAGTACCATTCTTATCCGTCAATAGGGCATTATCCCTTCTGTATTTAATAATGGGTTCCTACTGTTTCAAATTTAGAAACCTCATTTTCCACAGGGAGGCGGGGGTATTTTCCACGAGGGTATTTTCCAAGGAGGGGGTATTTTCCGCGGGGGTTACTTTCCGAAGGAAGGGGGAGTATTTTTCGTGGGGGAGGGCATTTTTCGGGGGTTCAACACCTCTCCCCCCCATTCACTATATTCATTTATGTTATTTTACTATGTTCATGGCCGTATATTTGGCTTTAAAATACACTTATTTGTCTATCTATCTAATATGCAGAATAATTGTACCAAACACACTTTGCATGCAGACTCGTTATGCTTACCCCCCCCCCCCCCCCCAAATGTGCAAATCTATAGCGCAAATCTATTTCTAAAGTAACGAAGAAACTAACAAAAAACTGGTGTGTTCTCGAATTTTACACAGCGTAAACTTGAGTGAGTGGCGCATAATACACAAGTACCAAAATTCCATCCCCTACGGAACTAAAAAATAATAAAACTCAAATAAGATTCTCAATTTTGGAAAGCCTTATTTTCCACTGGGGGTATTTTTTGGAGGGGGAGGGATTATCCGCGGGAGGGTATTTTACGCGGGGGTGTATTTTCCGGGGGGTGTATTTTCCGCGGAGGTATTTTCCGGGGGGTATTTTCCGCGGAGGGGGGGGGGGGTTCCGAGGAGATATTTTCAGAAGGTGGGGGGGGGGGGGTATTTTCGGAAAGGGGAGTATTTTCTGTGGGAGGGTATTAGGTTACAGCTACTGCTTTAACCATGACAAAGAGTTCATTGCAAATTCTCCCAAGAAACTAATCAACATTGAAATCAGTAAAATTTAATAGATGGTAGAAGTTTTAAAAACCAAGTAAATACAAGCAAAGCTTTTAATTGACCCATTAAACCTATATCTGCGATGGTGTGGTAGCCTGCTAATGTAGCAGTAGTTTACTGGTGAGCAGACTATATATGAAACTTACTAAGGAGGCTGGGAGGGGGAGTGTACGAGAGGGGTTCTTATAAACGTCCAGTTAAGGGTTTTGGAACATAATTATTACAATAGTACCTGTTTTGTACCTTAGAGATTTTCCACTTAAGAAGTGGCAATGCTATATCGCGCTTACGAATGGTAGAATTGATAAACGGTGCGTAGATATGAGCAATAGCTTTCAAGTGAACACGTCACTCTAAAAAGTTCTGCTAGCCCAGCTTTTTCACTTAAGATATGGCACAAAAAGTGCCAATTTTATTGCCTTTTCGGACTTGCAGATGGTGGAATTTACAGGAATAACTTAGATATGAGCAATATCTTTACTGTGAGCTATAAAACTCCGTCTACGATGTTCTAGTAGCCTGCTAGCGCCACCCCTAGAGAAATGGCACAAATCGCCATTTTAGTGCCATATGGCACTTTCAAAAGGCAGAATTTATAAAAGGCACGTAGATATGAGAAATAGCTTTTGAATGACCAATTAAGAATCTCTCTCTGATGTTCTGGTAGCCCGCTAGGCCTGGAAAAAAAGAAAAAAAACGCGAGACAGAGCAGTGCAAAAAAGTGATTTTCCTTGTTGTTCAAGGAAGGGGACTGTAATAATGTATTCGACCATGACGGTTCCAACGGCACACCTTTCGTTTTGATGCGACACCATTTTCGAGGGATTTCAGGCTTTTTTCGAAATCACCATAAGTATCTTTTCATAATAAACTTTTACTTTTAAGACCGAAAAATAGTTACCATTCTCTAATCAGTGTCAAATGGCAATTTTTTTCACTAGGCAGTTTTTTTCAAAACACTTTTTTGAACTTTTAGTTGATATTGGTTGTGGTTCGCTCTTAACTAGGCTGCAAGTACTGCTGTAACCATGATAAAGCATGGCTATTTTGATAATGTAGCAAAAACGAAAAACGAGAATGAACCAGACACTTTTAGTTTTAAATATTGTCACATTGTCAAAAAGAGAATGTAAAATAAAAATAAAAATTGAAAGTAACAATTCCAAATTTCATTAGCTTTAAAGGCAAATCATTGTTTTTGTCTGCCATGGCATTATGGCAGGAGATCCCGCTGCGTAATCTACAAGCCAGAGAGGAATCCAGACCCGACTTTTCAAATGAGCATCTGTCTGAATCACAGCTATTTAGTTTACTGGAGCACATCACAGCTTTCAGAAGTTACAATTGAGTTGAGGATACATCAGTCATCGTAAGAACCAAGACTATTTCTTTACACCAAAACTCCCCACTGAAGAAGGTCCAGACTGTTATTTTCACTCCAATTTTGGACCTGGTAATAGACGCGTGGCGGTTGGAACTTTACAGATGCACTTGTTGGTGGTGATTCTCGAGAATGCACAAATTTTGAGGATGTTAAGACCTTCTTTCGGAAGATATGATAGCGATCTGACTTTGGGTCTTCACCACTCTTGTCTCCATAGATGAACAACAAACAACGTTCTTCAGCACTAACTGTCTTCTCCTTTGTCCCAACCTTCAGGAAAACGTGAGGGCCTCTTTGGAACGCGTCGTTTTCGCTATTTGGTCCTTTCTTTCAGAATTTTTTTTTTATTAAAAAAACTTTCCGGAACATACGTTTTTCAAAGAAAAGTAAAGGCCATTTTGAACTTAAGCTCAGCAGATACAAATACCTGTTAAAATTCGAACTCAAAACGACCAGAAATTACTATTAAGGAATAAATGAAACCCAAAACGAACAGAAATTAAATAAACAATCATAGCAAATAACATACAATAAGTTATAATATAAATGAATAAATAGATCTTAGAGCAAATAATGCTTAGATAGAAGATGAAAATCAAGCTTAAAACGAAAAAAATGTTTTGCTATTGAAGTATAAATGAAACTTAAAACGAACAGAATCTAAATAAACAATCAATGATCACAAACATACAATAGATATTAATGTAAATGAATAAAAAATCTTAAAACGAGTGAAACTTAAATTTAATATGCAAATCAAGCTTGAAACGAACAAAAATAACTACAAACAAGAGTTTGGGTATCGCCTCCTTCTCTTACTGTAAAGGTCTAAAACCTACTGCATCATTGGCGCTTTACTGAAAACCAATTTTATTACAAATATTATCTTTTGTACTTAATATTGAAAATAAACATTAAAATTACAGTAAAATCTTGACCTGATGAGCTTTCAGCAGTTAATATTATTATGCATCAAATATTCATTTTAATTTATTAGTTCTCTCTAAAGTTGTTCAAGACGAATTTAGTTTCACTACAAACAAGAGTTTCGATACTGCCCCCTTCCTTAACTGTAAATAAAAACCAAAAGCCTACTGCGTCATTGGCGCTTAACTGAAAACGATTTATATTATAAGTATTTTCTTTTCCAGTTCTTACGGCATTGAAAATAAAAATAAAATTACAGCGAAATAAATTCTTGAACTGATGGATCATTCAGCAATTCAGCAATCTTTACGTCAAATATTAAATTTAATGTTGTTTATACTCTCCAAGACTGTTCAAGACGCATATAGTTCTCAGTAAAGCGCCAAAAACGCAGTAGGTTTTACACTTTCAGAGTGAGAGAAGGAGGCGATACCCAAACTCTTGTTTATAGTGATTTTCGTTCGTTTCAAGCCTGATTTGCATATTCGATTTAAGTTTCACTCGTTTTAAGATTAATTTATTCATTTACATTAATATCTATTGTATGAGTAGTATATGACTTAATACTTTCCGTGCCACTATACCCCTTTGATAAGGAGTACGTAGTCCCTGAGTCCCAAGTTCAAGGTCACGGGGGAAAACCCAGAAATGTTTTTGTCAACAGAGACCTTGGGAAAAACCCTAGTCACATAACAAACCAAATTACTTAACTTGTTTGCTGGTTTTCGGAAAATCCAATTCACTTGGGCAATAGGTATTGTGATTGGTTAATTCTTTCTTGATATGAAACCGGGACTTTGGGGGGAAACCCATAACCTTCTGAAATGTACATATAAGGTGAGAAATCAATAATAATATTATCATTAGTTTGACAATACTCGACTGGTGCAGAATAGTTAAGTGAATAAATTATGTCTGAGAAAAGAAATTTGGATTATAGTGATTCTATGGAATGGGTAAGTGTTCTTTTTTTTATTATTCTTAGTGAATATATGTGGAAGAGAGATAGTCTTATTAAAATATATATTTATAAATTTCATAGCTATTGAATTATCAAGTAAATATCT
>JAQQPU010026919.1:0-11274 GCA_029168905.1 Artemia sp. Kazakhstan ARC1039 | reverse complement strand
TACCCTTTTCTAGAGATCAATTTTGTTGTTGTACACCTTTATATGGAATAACGACTGGGTCATAGATGTCATTCTATATTTAAGACCGGTTTCTTTCAAATTAAGCGTGGTTCAATACTAATGGAATATTTAAATTGAAAGTTTTAATTTTACATTCAAATAAAGGTGATTTTCATCATCATTGTGATCTAGTACCCTTTTCTAGAGATCAGTTTTGTTGTTGTACACCTTTATATGGAATAACGACTGGGTCATAGATGTCACTCTACATTTAAGACCGGTTTCTTTCAAATTAAGCGTGGTTTAATGCTAATGGAATATTTAGGTTGAAAGTTATAATTTTAAATTCTAATAAAGGTGATTTTCATCATCATTGTGATCTAGTAACCTATTCTAGAGATCAATTTTGTTGTTGTACACCTTTATATGGAAAAACTACTGGGTAATAGATGTCTTTCTACATTTAAGACCGGTTTTTTTCAAATTCAGCGTGGTTTAATACTAATGGAATATTTAAATAGAAAGTTCTTTTTTTTACATTCAAATAAAGGTGATTTTCATCATCATCGTGATCTAGTACCCATTTCTAGAGATCAATTTTGTTGTTGTGCACCTTTATATCGAAAAACAACTGGGTAATAGATGTGATTCTACATTTAAGACCGGTTTCTTTCAAATTAAGCGTTGTTTAATAGTAATTGAATATTTAAATTGAAGGTTTTAATTTTAAATTCAATAAAGGTGATTTTCATCATCATTGTGATCTAGTACCCTTTTCTAGAGATCAATTTTGTTGATGTACACCTTTATATGGAAAAACGACTGGGTAATAGATGTCACTCTACATTTGAGACCGGTTTCTTTCAAATTAAGTGTGGTTTAATACTAATGGAATATTTAAGTTGAAAGTTTTAATTTTAAATTCAAATTAAGGTGATTTTCATCGTCATTGTGATCTAATACCCTTTTCTAGAGATCACTTTTGTTGTTGTACAACTTTATATGGAAAAACGACTGGGTAATAGATGTCATTCTACATTTCAGACCGGTTCCTTTCAAGTTAAGCGTAGTTTAATACTAATGGAATATTTAAATTGAAAGTTTTAATTACACATTCAAATAAAGGTGATTTTCATTATCAATGTGATCTAGTACCCTATTCTAGAGATCAATTTTGTTGTGGTACACCTTTATATGGAAAAACGACTGGGTAATAGATTTCATTCTACATTTAAGACCGGTTTCTTTCAAATTAAGCGTGGTTTTATACTAATGGAATATTTAAATTGAAAGTTTTAATTTTAAATTCAAATAAAGATGATTTTCATCATCGTTGTGATCTAGTACCCTATTCTAGAGATCAATTTTGTTGTTGTACAACTTTATACGGAAAAACGACTGATCACCATCGTGATTTAGTACCCTATTTTAGACATCAATTTTGTTGCTTCACGCCTTTATATGTAAAACCAAATTCACCTCCTCAAAATCAACCTCAATCTCAAAAAGCTTAATTTTTAGTTTTACGTCTATATAAAGGTAATTTTCCTAATCGCCACGATCTAATATCCTATTCTAGACATAAATTTTGTTGTAGTACGCCTTTACATGGAAGCACAAATTTCACCGTCTTAAATTCAACCTCAACCTCAAAAAACCGAAGTTTTAATTTTACGTTAAAATCAAAGTGACTTTCATAATCACCGTAACCTATTACACTATTCTCGACATCAATTTTTGTTGTTTTACTGATATATATGAAACACTAAATCCACCCCCTCAAAATCAACCTCAACCTAAAAAAACATATTTGTGAAACAGATAGATGAGCCAACTTTGCATATTCGAAGTCAGCACATTTTTGAGTCGGGTAGTCAAGCTATCTTTTCTCTTGCAATCTGTTTCCCGTCAGGCTCTTTTTTAACACACTTCTTGGACAATTCTAAAACTATTACTGATTTGCCTTTTTGACCCCCCTTTGAACGCCCTTTTCATCTTAATACTTTTAGCCTTACAAGTATTTGCAATCGAAGTAGTAGTTGGAGTATTTTAGTAACAGTAGTACTAGTAGTAGTAGTAGTAGCAGGAAAAGTAGCAGTGATAGTAGCGTTAGTAGTAGCATGCACATATTACCTTTTGGTCAATTAATCTCTCCCTTTAAGCATTCTCTGAAAGTTCCAACTTAATACCCAAATCCATTCTTGACGTACACACTTTTGACAATCTGCATGCGCAAAGAGTGTTTTGATTTATTTCTACTTCCCTCTTAATACTCTGTCGAATTTTCACCTTCATTCGCGTAACCTTAATAGTACTAGCATTATAGCAGTGGTGGTAATTGTAGGAGCAGTAGTAGCAACAATAGTGTTGTATTAGTAGTAGTAGTAACAGCGGGAGCAGCAGTTTCATCTTGTTTCATGTCAATTTAATCTTGATGCGGTAAGTTGTTCCAAAAATATTGCTGATACGCCTATATTAACAATCTCTATGGACATTATATGTTTCGATTTAGTTCAACTTTCTCCTTACATTTTCCTTAGATGTTCATGTCAATATCCTCAGCCTTGGTAGTACTCGCTACGGAAATAGTAGTTTTTTTGGAAGTAGTGGTAGTAGTAGTAGTGGTAGCAGTAGCAGTAGTGGTAATTGTAGTTGTAGTAGGATCAGTAACGTGCAATTATTGTCTTTTTGGTCAATTGATCATATCCTTTACCATTTCCTTATAGTTCAAATCTAGTATACTCAGTTTTCCTGAGCTTTTGACAACCCGTCTGCACATAACATGTTTTGATCTAGTTCAAGGCTCCTCTCGAGAGTCTCTGAAAGGCTCACCAGAATGCCTTTCGTGTTTTGGGAAAGTTAAGGTCAAACATGCCCACCTTTCTCAATAACACTTACTATATGTAAATAATGGACAAATTTCCTAAGTTACAGCCCTTGGCCTGAAGGCTGTGGGGAGGGGGGGGGGGGCCGGTGGTTGATAATGGGGTTCCACCCTTTGTTTCTTTTCTTTTCAGACAAATGACGTATTTTCTTTTCTGTAATTATATTTACCTACAAGATTATTTTCAATCGTAAGTTAAACTTTCGTCGTCAGGGCAAGTATTTTGCAAGAGAAAATAAATTGACTGGATTATAATTCAGTATGAGTCATCAAATGGGCCTGCTAAAATTCAAGTCATTGATTCTGAAAACACTTGCATTAATTTTTGAGACATATACATGTGTCTGAAGTAGTCCAGATTAAGTCATTTTTTATAAAAATACTTAGCTTCTTAGATGTGAAAGCTTTGGATGATAAGTAGTCGAAAGGAGAGTGAGGGTGAAATCTCGGAACGAAAATGCTTGACTGATGAAAATTTTCAATTTTCAATTTTAAAAATTTTTTGATAGGCGAGTTTTGGCTACTTGAAAAAAGTGTCCGAGAGACTTTTGTGAGATCGTAAGAGTTTGGTAGAAATTGATAGTGGATAAAGTGTGATAAGGTAAAGATTTGAAATCAAATATTTTATTACCAAGGAGGTTTCTTTTGAATTTGTCTTTTGGTTTTTTAAATTGTGTGAAAAATTTTGCAACCCATTCTCTGGATACACAAGTCTTCAGATTGTGTGGCTAAGTGTAGATTGAAACACAAAAGAAGGAGGAAGAATCCGATTCATTTTGCTATCTGGTAGAAAATTAAAGCGACAAATAAGATTTGCATGTTTTTTAACATAACTGCAAAAACTTAAAACAACATTGGTCAAATACTCCCCGTAAGCCTGACATTCTAGGCCCCGTGAGCTGACATACATTCTAAGGCACCACTGGCTATACATAACGTATGACCAACAAAAACAAAAATAAATGAATAATAAATAAATGAACAAATGAACAATAATGAATAATAATAAAAATAAATGAATAAATGAATATAAAAATAAAATAGCCGAGAAAACGAGGATAATGACAGCCAGTTTACAGAAAAGAAACAAAAATGACAAAAGTATATATTTCGGTAAGGACCTCCGCCAATCCATCTTCAGTGCTAAAAAAAAAAGAAAACTAATCTTTTGAAGTAATCTCAATCAGAGCAGAAGAAACACTGAATCTAATAAACCAAAAACTATGCTAGAATAAATAAAAGGCTGTTGTTTAATGGTTACCCAATTAGACTTAGTCAAAATATTATAGATAGAAGATTAAAAAAGGTAAAAGGTAAAACATAATCACTCTGTTTCTATCAAAAATGAACTAAAGGTTAAACGTTTTTTTCAATTCTTAAGAGGATGGAACTGAGCCTATATTGATTAGCAGCGTTTACACAGTCCTGTGTTCATGCGGGACGTTTGACATGGGCAGTTTAATTTGACATTTAACATGAACACAAGATTTCAATCGATAAATTTCTGAAATATCAAAATAAAAATGAAGACTTTGATTGCCCTCTACATCTTTGAAAATTCGGATCATTTAGTTATTTTAATGAGGCCCCTTTATTTTACAGCAAAAACAACAACAAAAAAACAAGCAAATAAAACAAATAAATAAACACGCACGCATGGCCCGAAAAAAACAAAATTTCAAATCGACTTGAAAATTCTTATTGGAAACGTGATACTTGAGAACTTGATTAGAAACTTGATAACTCTGTTAGTGAATTCTTCGTAATCCAGAATTTGATCCTACAGTTTTCGCCAAGATCAGATAATTTTTTGGGGGTGTTTAACTCTTTTATCTGTAATTATTCAAATTCACTTATCAGCACTTATATCACTTATCAGCACTATCAGCATGTACAAACACTATTGATGTAGTAATACTAGGTGAGCAAATAATGTGATCAATATTGCTCTTGCTGCCTGAATGGTGAATATAAGAGAAAACAATCTCTTTGGGAAACAGGTTAAAAGATTCAAATAATATATTCCTCGGTTTAAAGTAAGACATTCTGACCGCCCTTTGAAATGAATTTTGTTACTTCTGCTTCACTCTTGTCCTCTGGCTGACATTACTTACTTACTTGCACTTGCAGCGGGACTAAGCGTTTCCACCTCACCCAGAACTAAAACGAAGCTTCCAAATGAGTGTCTCCCATGATGTTGGTCTCGTGCTAATTCTTTAGCAAACTTTAGCCATTTTTTGTCCTATTATTGACCGAATATACGGAAACCTCTAGCAAGGTCCAGCTCTTGCCTAATAAGTGACTACCAATTTTTAAATAGCCCTCCGTTTCTTCTACGTCATACTGATAAGGGTTCGACAAAAAGTATTTGTTTAATGAGGTATTCGCTATGGCGACACAATACGTGTCCACGCCAGCAGAGCTGGCGGACTTTGATTACGCTTCAGATTTTGTCAATGTTGAAATAATGTCAGAGGATACCGCCGTTCGAAATCCGATCTGACATCTGGAAGCGTAAAATAGAACGTAGGCAACGGTGGTCAAAAGTCTCTAGAGCATGTCCGTGATCTAATTTTATGGGCTATGATTCAACATCATAGAGTGGGACTGTCCTTATTGTTGACTATATATGCCTATCTTTGTCCGGAAGGTAATTTCTCGACAGACCTAGAGATATTTACAAAGTTGAGCGAAACTGTTGGAGCTCTAGATATGTTTCTGTTGATATTTGAATCACATCTTCCCTTCTAATCCACCTTGAAATCCAGAAGAACGGAGACCATTAAGGATTAATTGGTAGTCTGTAGTGATGTTCAAATCAAAAACTGTTGTTTTCTTTGTGTTCATTTTTACGCTGAGGTAGGCTGAGAAATGTGCCTTCTAATATCCTTTGGAAATGGTTGAAGATCTAATCGGTACAACAAATGAATAGAACCGGTGAGCCTTGTTCACCTCCTGTTCTCTTCCTTGTTCCTCCGGTTCACCTCATTGTGACACAGCCTTGTTTCATCTCCCAGTCCACATCAAACAGTGACGACTCTTTCCCATAGAATTCAAAGTGGGATACAAATCCTTCGTAGTTGGCTTCCAATATGTCAACACAGTCTTGTGGCATGTCGTTTTCAAGTAAACTCTTCCACAAGGATTTTTGTTCTAATGAACAAAAGACGGCAACATTGTATATGGATATGTTGATAAGAGGGAGGTTGTATCTTTCGCAGTGTTTTATGATCAAGTGGAGGACAAAAATGTGTTCTGAGCATTCTCTACCGAACTGGAATCCGGACAGTTTTTCCTGTGTTCGCTTATCTATGGCAGTTTGGAATATACGTTGCAGAATGGTGGAGAGAGATATCCCTCTATAACTATCACACTGTCTTTTCACCTTTTTGGTAAACGGGGGGAATGACTGGAAATTATTGGTATTCCATGTTTCTGTAAAAATCGCCAGTAGCTGGCTTACAGTTAGGCAGGAGAAAAATTTATAAAAATCAGGCGGAATACCATCCCAACCAGAAGACTTGTGTCGTTTGAGATTTTGGATGGCATTGATAATTTCTTAAAGGTCTGGTAGAGGCACGTTTATAATGTACCACTCCGTCGAAGTCGAGGATGGCGTGTTTCCAATTCTATAGCCGTGTTAACATTGGGGTTTACAAGTTTGCTTGAATACATTTTCCATCTCTCAACTTTCTTAGCACAATTGGCTATGGTGTTGCCTTGTTTATTTTTTAGAGTTAGCCACAGAGGACTTCTTTCCAGTAGCTTCTTTAAGAATTTGACATGAACGTTTAGAATCTTCGTTTTGCGTGGCGTTTTCTAGTTTATGAGCGACTTCTCTCCAGTAATGTGCGTGGTATTTCCAAATACTTTGTTTATTGCGCTTCCTCAGTTCAGTTTTTGACTCTTTGCTAAGGTAGCTTGATTTGTGTCTCTGTTCATTCAGCTCTATGGATCGTTAGGAAGTCCTTCTCATTTTAGAAGGGGGGGGGGAATAGCCAAGAATATTGGAAGCACCTTCAGTGGTTGTAGTTTTAAACAATAACCATATCACCAGATGATATATTGAAATTAACTTAACTGTAAGCTCTTCAGACCTACGACACCCTATATTTGTTGGCATTAGAGTGCATGAGGCATGTGACTCGTCGAAAGGACTACCACGTTGAGGTGCACAACTCGGGTTTCCTCTAGATGGTTAGGGACAGAGGAATTTGACAAATATATGCAAGTACCTCACAGCCAGGATACAAAACGCCTGTTCGAACCCATTTGAATCCAACCACATAATCTTTTTGTTGTTATATGTCAAGTTTACGGGTAAAATTTGATCAACATTTTTTTAGATTTATTTTTTTTTTTTTTTCCTATTTACGTTAAAAAGCATACAAACGTTATTTATCAGTTTAATTTTCTATGAGATGGTAAAAGGAATAAAATTCTTCGTCTTTCTTTGTGTTTCAATCTACACTTACGGCACACAAACTGAAGGCCTGTTTATCCAGAGATTGACTTTCAAAACTTTAGCACACGTTTTGAAAGACCATAGACTCAATAGACACCTCCTTAGTAATACAATATTTGATTTTAAATCTTTACCTTGTCACATTTATCCGCTACGGATTTTTACCAAATTCTTACGAGCTCCCAGAAGTTTTTCAAACACGTT
This sequence comes from Artemia sp. Kazakhstan ARC1039, assembly GCA_029168905.1. Lineage (NCBI taxonomy): Eukaryota > Metazoa > Arthropoda > Branchiopoda > Anostraca > Artemiidae > Artemia > Artemia sp. Kazakhstan ARC1039. Next base: position 3,721 of record JAQQPU010026919.1, on the reverse strand, counting down.
TTTCAATTGGCAAAAACAAGGCTATCGAAAAATTTTCAAAACCAGAATTTGAAAATTTTCCACAATCAAGAATTTCCTATCCTAGATTTCGGCCTCACCCTCCCTTAGAAGATCTATCATCTAAAGTTTTTAGATCTAAGGGCTAAGTACTTTATCAAAACGGCCTCGATTTGCAACGGCCAAGGCACGTGTAAATGTCTCAGAAATTAAAACGAGTGTGGAGTCTGGAATTTCTAGCTCTCAAGTTGAGGTTGACTATCCGGTCTTTTAAGAGGATGTGGAGTCTGGTATTTCTATCTCTCAAGTTAAGGTTGAATATCCGGTATTTAAAGAGGAGAAGTAAGGAGTATCTCCTTACTTCTCCTTACTACTCCTTACTAATTCTCCTTACTACTCCTTACTAGTAAGGAGTATTTTAAGCCGTAAATTTTAATCCAACTTTAAGCCATCTCAACTCAATCGAATGAAGAAATTAGAATCCTCCGTGACAAAAAATACAAAAACAGAAATAACAAAAGCAGACAAAGAAAACACAGTAGTGATTACGGACGCCACAGATTATTATAAAAAAGCATTTGCCCTTTTGATGGTCAAAAATACGTACAAAGAAATAAAAACTGACCCCATAGATAAATGCACACAGCAATTGAGATAAATCAAAAGCAAGATAAATCAAAGACAATAAAAAAGCTGGACTAAAGGGGTTCTGTGTACAAACACTTATCTCGAAAATGCTTTAATCTTGATGCTTTAAATCTATTCAAGATCCTTTAAAGATAAAATCCACCTCAGAGGCTTGGATTCCAATGCTTAGGACTCCGCTCCGCCACTCTACCCTTCTCAACGGTTTGCATATGAGATAACTGCCATATATCAAAGTATTTTGAGTTTCCTGGAATTTCTTCGACAATACTTCAGCGACACCATCTATGCATTTTATGCCTTTAAAACAAAGAGTTATGGGCAACGTCATCTGTGGATTCACTAGCGATTCAAAATTGATCTTAAGGGCTGGGCACACGTAGCTGATTTCAGGAACTGATTTCCAAATCAGCGCTGATTTTAAAGGAAATCGGCGTCGATTTGAGGTTGAAAAATTTTCAACAGATTTACAAATCAGTTCTGATTTTCATCATGATCATCACCAAAAAATAGGGATACAAATAAATAGTCAGCCAGAGGTATCTGTGGTGAAAGAACCCACTACTGAGCTGAGAACTAAACTTAGAACTAAGCTAGGATTAATCAAGTAACTATTAATAGACTCCAGTTGACTATTTGTGTCCATGATTTTTTGTTTTGAAAATTTTGCGCAATAAATTTTTCTTTCAACCAAATTTTTCTTACCGCTTTCGTTCGTCCACTGATGCTGAAATCAGCTACGTCTGCATAGCCCTTTAAATGACCCCGTTTACGGTATGCAGTGTGATCCTTGTCCTTGCTTTGCGGCATGTAACTGTGTTACGTCAGATTACACTGATGCCACAAACATAAATCCTAAACAGCATCCAACTTATTCCGGTATTTATTTTTCATGAAAACTTACGATGAGAAAGCGCTTTCTAATATCTGAGTGCTAGTAATCAGTAATAAAACTTCATTGCTTGGGACTGACGTATTATATAAACTACACCCAAGACGTGAAGTTCCTAATGAAGTTCCTAACAAAATCTAATGAAAATATAATACTTTAGTAACAAAATTATGGGAACTGCAACAGAGAATTGTGGATAGCAGGCCGCCCAGAATATACTATATTGAATATAAAAAAAGCTTTATATATTAAATAATTAATTAAAATATACCAGCATAGTAGTTTATCTCACTTGGGCTAAGCTGATTATCTCCAAGTGCATACAGAGAAACGAGTTTAACACAGATCAAGAACAACAGTGTGGTAGGTATAATACGTAAGTACCCATTGCTTTATCGGTAATGATCCCAAATTCGTTATTATACAATACCTAAGCTAATAATCCCTTTTTTAAACTGAGATTTCAAAGTGGGGCTACGTGACCATTTGATGAATTATTTAAGGGAGAAACAGAAGGTCACCCCATGTACCCTTGTACAGTGTCCCCTCCGGAATAGTCTCCCGGGCAGTATGAGGGGTTCTAAATTCGTTGCTTCATTTATATCCCAGATTAAAGAGTTTCTACTCAGTCATGATAAAGATGAGATCAGGCTCCATGTGAGTATTATGAATCTGTTTTGTTTTTTTTCTTTCTGTGTGTGTATGTGTCTTGACTATGTGATTTAAATAGTTAATTTTAATAATTAGCTAATTAACTTAATTTTAATAACTAATAGTTAATGATTAACTGTGCACAGGTCATTCAGTCATCAAATATTGGCTATGTTTATCTTTTTGTTGTATTTTTTGTGAATTGTTGAAAATAAAGTTATAAATCAATCAAAAAGATCAATATTTTACAAATTAGCTACTTCGAAGTACTTATTTTGAAATCGATTTAAAATCCAATTATTCATGTTCTTAGCTTTTTGAAGATATTGCCACGATCCTGACTCTAACCTTTTAAATGTTTAGCAATTGTTTATTGTTTCTGAAGCAAGTCGTAGCTTTTTTTCCGATAGAATTATAGAAAATGATACTAGTTTTAAATAATTCACAATGACCCTTTCCGGTAAGAGACTTCCAAACAATTATTTTTTTTCATAAATTCCATTCTATGAGAGGTATTATAGATTGTTCTTGAGCTATTTTAGAGTGCTAAATTTGACATGTTCAATTTTAGAAAAATATCAGACACGTACACAAAAGCCTGGGACCATTTTTCGTAAATCTGGAAAAAAAAGATAATAAATAAATAATTAAATAATAACGTATTGAAGCCCTACGGCTCTTTACTCTAGGCAACACTTTTGTGGATTTGCGGTGGATCTGATTATGAGGACCGAAAACTTCTTTTTTTCTAGATTATTATGTAACACAGATATTGCGTAGTAGCCCGTCGAAAAAAAATATTGAACTTCATCCGTGATAAGAAAAACAAGCTTTTACAGCATTCGTAACGGCACTCGTTGTTTCTCAAAAATTCTAGAACTACGGCATTCGTTTGTCGAAGTTGCACAAAAAGCCAAAGCTTAGCTGCTTAATCAGTCAGAAGAGGAAAGTAATTTTGGATCAAGAAGTAACAGAAGCTAGCATAATGGCTGGCAAAATGGATGGACCAAACTGCAAAGGTAAGCGGCAATAATTTCTAATTAAATGCATAAATCCATGGGTTGCGCACTGGTATCAGTGACCTCGTGCCTATTTCTCCATACTTGTGCTCGATTTTATTAATACACCTCTCACATTCACTGGCGTCTTTTCTAAATAGACATATTACTTTTATTGGCAGTGTTTATGAGACTAGATTATATGTAGACCTATCAATCGCCGAAAAATTTTGGCAGCCATGGTAACCAACCCAAATGCTTGATCACTATTATCACTAATTTATTACTATTTGTAGTGACTTTTTCCTTGTCTACTAGATCAAAGAGTATGGGTACGTTTTAAGAGTGGGGACTGGTGCTAGTCTTTACAAGAAAGCGTTATAAATACTGTAATTGTTTTATTGTCAGTAACTAGGATCCGACACTTAATGCCCTATTTTTAAAAATTGCCCTAATGAAATTAAGTTTTCTTATGATTACACTGAAAAAATACCAAATGTCACCAAACGCTATATCGTGTTTATAGTATTTTTTTTTT